>CM029278.1:4921357-5012741 GCA_016920895.1 Vaccinium myrtillus
GTGTCCCAAAAAGTAATGAACTCATTTGGCATTTGCGGAGGACCAGCAATTTCACTAGCTCGGGTCAAACCCAGAAGCAAGAGATCCAGCACAAGTCCATAATACTGTACAACAAAAGATGCAAACTGAAGTCCACGTATAAGCCCATACGAATTCGTGTGACTCATATCCTTGTAAGATAACACGACATTGTTCTTGGCAGTGACATAATCAGCAATGTTGTGATCAAGGACCAGACGCAAAAGCCTGTAGACGAACATTGCAAATGAGAAAGAAGTACTAAATTTCCGAAACTAAAGCCAAACAGATTAAGAAAACAATCAAAACAGTAGGCACCTATTCAGCATTGTCAAATCCATTTTCTCAAAGAATTTCTCAAACTTAGTCTGAAGCATCACCACACACTGTCCCTCACTAGTGTCCCATATTCCTTGCAAATTGTTTATGCCTTGGCACCATTTATAGACAAGCAATGGTGGTGGCTCTGAATCTGCAGGCTTAATCCAATTAGGGAAGAGATGGCGTTTGTCTCCTTCATACCATAGGTACTGGTCAAGATACGCATCAGTAATTTTCTCAAGAGGTTCAATCTCATAAACGGGAATCAGATAACTGTACAAATCCATGAACTCAATGCCAACCTGTAAAATATTTATGATTAGTTGATATTCCACATTATGAAGCAGTAGAACAACAATATAAAGGCAAAACCCATTGTAAATATATGTATAGTAAACAAGTATACTTCTTTGAAGGCACGCTGAGTTAGCAGGTGACGTTTAATGCGTGATAACGCTTCATGCGGATTATCATAAGCTTGTTCAATGAGACCCAACTCCTCCCTCTGTAGTTGGTTTAATCTCACTGCCACACTGTAAGATTCTTTCAACCGCTCGAGTGCCAGGATAAGAAGCTTTGTATCATGCTTGTAAGACAATGGAGGGAATGGAATAGGAGAGAACTTCCGTGATTCCAACCAATGTACAGTAGTAGTGTAAATAGCCACAGCTTCTTCTGGTGTCACATACGGACCATCTTTAAGATAGTTGTGCTGGCGTTCCTATAGGAAAGGCGAAAGAAAAAATTAAAACAATACATATGGTGCACACAACAATCAAAAACCCCAAATGACTTTGCTTCAATTAAGCTCTGTGTGCAGCCGGATATATCATACTACCATCAAAGAAAAGGTAAATAACTATACAAAAGAAGAGGACCAACTGCACACCTGTTCTGCCTTCAGCCAAAGACGAGTCAATCTTCCCAGATTCTTGCGACAAACTGTCTTGTCAACTGTTGCGCCCCTCCTTATACGTTCACGGTTATAATGAGCCACATTCGTCCACCAATCAGCTTTTGACTTGACATAACGAAGGATCATATTCTCAATGGGTACAGGCAACCCAGGAACCTAGAAAGTCCACAGTGAGACAAATATAACAAGAAATAGAAGAACATTAAAACATAACAATCTAGATGTGTATGATACCTTCCAAGGAATATTTGCTTTCCAACAGCGCCACGCTTCACTTAGATGCTGCAAGATAGTTCTTGCCTTATTTTGCTTAATGCCCTCTGCAGTTCCGAGATAATCCATTAATGTGACAGACAAAGAAAATCAGCTAATAATTAAATAAGTAACGGTACAGCCAAAGTAAATATTTGGACGAGTACGAATGAATTTCAAAGTATCAGCTGGTCACCTGGCATGGCATCAAGAACGTCATGCATTACAGCAGCACGAAGCTCAAGGTCGAAGTGGCTTTCAACACGTTGCTTGGTAACAGTCTTGGCCACACCCTTTGAATGCCGTCCCTCAAACTGCCGTGCCAGCAAATTTCCTAACCACCTTTCCAGCAATGGCACTATCCCTCTAAGAAAGAACAACCATACCCTCCACATTGGGGCCCAGAATCCACATCCAGGTCCTTTGCCCACTGGCCCAGTATTGAAACGGTAGTAAATCAAGTGCTTCAAATCTTTACACATTCGAATCTGTCGCATCAGCCTGTACTTGTAACGGTACATCCCTGTAAGCTGGCCAACATGGGAAAATGTATATTGCAAGCCATCTGCCAACTGAAACGCATCAACATTTCCCAGTCGGAACTGTATGTTGGCATCAACTACAAGCTTTGTCAAACGCAATATCTCACGACATAGATGGAAGGCATTACCAAACCTCGACTTCTTACGTTCCTTAGTAGTAAGAGTCTTCACAGGCTTCAAGTTGAAGTTATAATCAAGGTGAAGGTAATTCAAGTTTTTCCTGTGTATCAACAAATTGAGCATGTTATAACCTTGCTTACAAACTTGAAGACCTGCTTCAGCCCAATCAAGTTCGGTAGTTTGGAAAAACTTTGTAGCTGCAAGAGATCGGAATAAGTGCTTCTTCTTCTGAGCCTTGGGAGGTCGGTGATGTCGTTCATTCAAAACAAAGCATTTCAACAATTTCTGGTAGCTGACCCGGACTTTAACTGGGTAAGACGGAGGACTGCAAGACCAGATAAACATGTAAAAATAAATATTTTTCCTTGATAACATAAATACCAAAAAGAACTTGATAGTAAGAATTCACATCTTACCAGTGCTCCTTGAACCACTCGGACACAAGAGGTATATCTTCAGCTCGCCGCATCCGCCCAGATCTCATGTTAAAAGGGCGTGGGGCAAACAGTAGTGAGATACCAGCAGCTGTAGTGTCGGTATATATTGGAGTATCTTTCAGCAGAGGTTCAACCCCATCAGGCAAATAAAATTCTTCCTCCTCCTCCTCTTCATTAATTTTTTTCTCACGTCGGTCCTTACTAGTGGTGGTTATGGGGTGTATGAGTGGATCATAATAAAATGCGGGTAGATCAGGATCCTCGGTTTTAATGAACATAATCATAGGAGTGTGATACACACTGAGCTTTACTTTCCTTGGCCTATTGTTATAAAGGTGAGGGAATGCGATTCTATACTCTGTCCTGAGAGGTGACCGAATGATAAGTTTGTTGATGTCATTAAACTCATTCCAGTCTTCATCACCTTTTTCCATGTCACGATACAAAGGCTCGAACTTAGGACCACCTGCAAGTATACAATTACCAAATGAAATACCCACAGGTAATAGGGTGGATTGGATTTCAGTACTTGTTTTCCTTATCATCTTATTCAGTGATAACATAAAAGATATGATCTATTTGCTGATGACAAGGTTAGCAGAAGCATGATGTGACGTCATGTGCATTATGTTTGAAAGTTCAAAACTGATGGACCTTCAAATGCCCACTTCAATATCAACAACTAAATACTGGTAGTGTGGTATAAGAATAAATCATAATGTCTCTGGTGAAGGAGAGAAGTGGAAAAGTATAAAAAATGAGAGAAGAAAACATACCAGGTATGCACATGTTCAGAGCTTTAGCAGTAAAAAATGACTCCATGTCGAACAAGTAAAAATAATTGCGGTCAATTAAATCAGAAAGTAGTTGCCCGGCCAGCCGATGAAGCGTTGCCATGATAGGAAGGGAGAGATGCCATTTCCGGTAACTAGGACCATTGATAAGCTTTGTCCTAACAAGGGGTTTATGGTCATAGAACCAAGTATATACAGCCGAATCTTCTTCCTCATCCATTTCTAATTGAATAGGCTCCAAAGGATCTACGTCCAAAAGATTATCAGCGTAATCCAAAGGAGGCTCCTCATCATCAAAAGGAGGAAATCGCATTCTCTTGAAATGCCGCCTATCCCTCTTTTCTCTTCGCATCATGATCCACATTGTACCCCACTGCACGTAAGGAAAACATTAGAGTGTCGTATCTCGTAACCAGACATTCACAACAGAAAAACCTATTCTGCAACTCAAAGTAAAAACAGCACAAAGGGGCCAATCAGAAGTGACAATATAGACCATAATTTCAACAATTGTATGAATTGAATTCAACCTTCGATGGTCATCCCATAAAATAGAACACAATAAATAAAAAGAGGGAGGGGGAAGAGCAAACTAGCATACCTGAGCTAAATAAATGGGTTCAACAACCCAAGGTATTTCATTCACAAATGTGATAGCTCCAGTAGTATGGTATAAAACCTTCACATCACGCACCTGTAGTTGAAAAAATGTCACTAAGATGAGTCAATGCAATAGGAATGCAACAACCTTCCCAAAAGAAAAACCATATCAATGGGAAGAAACAAGACCTGTTCCCAAGGCATTGGCATGTTCTCTAGGAGCTTGTAAACTGCATGTGGAACAAATTTAAGGGCTCCGAGATAAACACGTTTATCGTGACGAAACTTTTTTGAAGTCATGTCGCCATGATCCCTGTACAAGACCGTGTGTTAGGCAATCAAAATTCACCCAGAGTAGTCATTCCAAACTTCCTAAGTTCTCAATATATGCCATAATCTTAGGGTTTGTTTGCATAACTATAGAATTCAAATCAAGGGATTTGACATTATTCTTCAATGGGTATGGGTCAAATGCAGTATTGAAAGTTTAGACAGGGGTTTCAGCATTAATTTTGAGAGCGCTATTATGATTTCTTATGAGGCCCGAAATACCTAAACACTGCTATAGAGACTTTAAAATAACTATCTAAAATAGAAGAACATGAATCCAAATCATGTTAAGGATAATAGCTATCCAATTACCAATTAAATTACCCTAAAAGTTACATTTCTTCTTCCAATCCATCTCCCGTTTCAATTTCACGAGCAAACAGTAACTAAAAAACCTCTTATAATGTTTGTTCAGAACTGCAAATACCTTGATTTAAAATCTATAAGCATCCAAACAGACTTTAGGTAGCATCAATGGCGTAATTGGGCAGTTAGTTATTCCAGCTTGGTCTGAAAACGCAACGAACTTCAAAAAAACGTTGAACCTTAGCTTGTTCATTACACAAACAGATCTCAAACAAGCTTCAATCGAGCCGAACACAAGCCTATCTCAAGTTCGAGTGAAAAGCCCCAAAACAATTGTTCAAGATCGACTTTGAACGAGCTTGCTTGAGCTCGAGTAGCTTATTTCGTTTCTCCACCCTAAGCACGTAAGCTTAGATATACACACACTTTAGATTATTTAAGCGTTCCACAAGTACATGGCTACAATCAACTGGTTCCAGATTTTTAAGAAGCCCAAGACAAAGCAGTGAACTTACTTGTTGATCTTCCTAACGTGTTCAGGCGGCATAGCCTCCTTCTGCGCCTCGACGAACCCAAACTTCCGCTTATCGCCATACCGCTTCGAATTCAGTTGCATCCACTTTCGGGCCTTCTCTTCCAACCGAGCCTCCATCTCCTCCGCAGACGGCAGGACGGTGTACGAAGGCTGTGCAGCCGGAGGCGGCGGTATCGACGAGCCGCCTGTTCCAGGCGGCGCAATCTGCCCGCTGTTGTTCCACATCTTTTCTGAATCCGATGTACTCAACAGGAAACCCTAGACCATGTAAAGACACGTAGTGTAGTGGATTGGAGATGAGGAAGATGAACTTCGCGGTGGTTAGACAGGTTGTGGGGATTTATATGGTTTGGAAAAAATGTTATGGCGGTTTCTAGGGTTTTACAGACTGTGCTCTCACAGTCGGAGAGGATGATGGGTCGGTTTACTCTTCTCGCGTTTTTATTGGACGGGAATTTGGGATGGGCAAATTTTTATCGCAGACGTAACTTATTATAATTGCACTTTTACCTCTCAAATTTTCGTTCCTAACTTTCTTCTACTGTCATTCGTCATTTCTAATGAATCTAATCTATTATAGAGGAAGAGAGGAATGAGACTCAATCCCGAGGTATAGTGTGAGATATTCAAGAGCTTTACTGCATGGGCTAGGGTTTCCACAATGGCATTTTTTAGTAGTCTTTATGTAATTATTTTATTTTTCCACTAATCATTCTCTTCACATAGATTGCACAAATGTCATTTAATGGAAATAATACTCACTTTTTACTACTGTGGTAATCCGGTATTTTAAGTTGAAACTTACACTAAATTATTTTAAGTGGAGTACTAATTTGTTCGGTATTACTTAACTTTACGTTATTTTTGAAAAAAGATTCGCATAGTTTTAGGTCACATCGTCCTTTTCAACGAGGTATATCATAAAACATATAAGAACACGGACCAAATTTGAAATAAGTTTATGTAAAACGATGCTTTTAATACTTTTCGAAGTCTATTCGTCTTTAATGAACTTTTTTTTCAATTGTATTATATTCATGTGATCAGTTCAAAATAAAAATTTGTATTATATATTTTTTCAATTTTGATGAATGATTAATCCAAAATATTTACCTTTGTCGAGTTAATATTCATAAAAGGCTACTCAATAAACCCACTATAAATTACTAGAAAAATAAGTCCAAATTGGGCCCTTGATATGTTTATTTATGATCATTTGGCTTATATCCTTTATGTTATGCTTGTTCACCTTTTTATATTTTGGGCCAATTCCCGGCATATCACTTTTTCGGAGCATAATTACCAAGAAGTCACATTTCCAAAATAGCACAAGTAGATCACTTTTTCGGAAGTGCCTAAAACCCTATTTTCGGAAGTGCCCAAAATAGCACGAGTAGATCTCTCTCTCTCTCTCTCTCTCTCTCTCTCTCTCTCTCTCTCTCTCTCTCTCTCTCTCTCTCTCTCTCTCTCTCTATTTTACATTTTAAATTTTAAAAACCCTAAAATAGGAAAAGTGCACCATAAAACCTAAACCGAATGGTACCCTATGAAAGTGCCTAAACCTAAACCCTAGGGTATCCTATGAAAGTGCCTAAAACCCTAGGGTACCCAATGAAAGTGCCTAAACCACTAAACCTTATAATAGGAAAGTGCACCCTAAACCTAAACCCTAGGGTACCCTATGACTAGGGTACCCTGTGAAAAGTGCCGAAAATCCTAGGGTACCCTATGAAAATGCCTAAAATCCTAGGGTATCCTATGAAAGTGCCTAAACCACTAAAACCCTATAATAGGAAAGTGCACCCTAAAGCTAAACTCCCAAAAATAGTGACTTACCTTAATGGTAATTAAAAAAATGCGACTTACCTTAGTGGTAATTAGACATCTCTTTTCTAAACCTAGATGTAATAATCCCTTATATTTTTTTTGTTAGATTCACATTAAATGTTTTAAGTAGTTAGTTGTCTCATCATGAAGAGAGTAGTCTACAATCATTTAAAAATTACGGCGAAAATCAAATAAAATATTCAGTAAGGCCTTGTTCTTGTTAAAATAGGAATTTCATAAAATCAAGTGGGTGATTTTAGCAAACGAGAAAACCATTTGCTAAAATCAGCCCATTCCTCGTTTGCTAAAATCAACTCAATTGATTTTATGGGATTCTCATTTAAGCAAGTGGGAAACAAGACCTAAAGACGGGAAAAAGTCTGAAAGATGCACCAAGATCATGGAATAATTAGCTATGGAATGAGTTCAAATCCCGCTATTGTAGTTACGTCTTAACAAACTTCGTGCGCATGCATTAGTTTATTGTCATTTTTTTTAGAGCATCTCTAGCAGCCTTCCAAAATGCCTACTAAAAATGTCAATTTCTATTTCTCAACCCATAAAAAACATTAACAAAAAACAGTCTAATCAAAGTGGTTATTCAAATCACAAAATTCTATCTCAATCTTTTCACCGGCACCACAATCTCTAGCACCACCACATCCATCAACCTCCATAGTAACCACCAACATCGGCCATATAAGCTCCCACCCCCCCCCCCCCCCCAAAAAAAATAAATAAATAAATAAATAATAATATATATATATATATATATATACAATAAACTTCAGGTCCAAACTCCCTGACCCTCTTAAGTTACGGACCTCCACCTTCCCAATGTTTTTTTGAAAATCTGAACCGTTAGATGTGTTTAAAAGGTGTTTTCAAGGTCCAACGCGAAGATTTGGCAAAAAAAACAAATAGCGGAAAAGCTCCGATCAAGCCCTTTTGTATTTTTTTTTGCCAAATCTTCGCGTTGGACCTTGAAAACACCTTTTAAACACATCTAACGGTTCGGATCGTCGAAATTTGGTCCGGAAAGTCGAAAACACCCCTAGGTCCGTAACTTAATAAGTTAAGAGAGTTTGGATAGGAAGGAGACTCTCTATATATATATATATACAATAAAAAATAATCATGTCAAATGTGCCATCCTTGTCACTCTACTTCTCTAACGAACTACTCACGCAAATTGGCATTAACAACCCACATACACTTCGATCTTGGCATCAACAGTCCACCCAAATCCTTATACTTCACCTCCAATTTCTTTTTCTTTTATAACCGAATAACAACCCTACAACAAGCCACTAATTGGCCCTACTGTACGACCCAAACCTCGGGGGGAGCTGGTGCAACCCACACCAGTCATGGCCCCCCACTTAGCACAGGTACTCACCCTGCGGGGAATCGAACACCTGGCCAAAGGGACTACCCCTAAAGTCAGGCACTCGCCTTAACCGCTGGGGCAACCCCTGGGTGTGTAAACACCTCCAATTTCACCCACCAAACATACTATTATCTTAAATTGAAACATAATCACAATACTGTATCAATTTTTGGTAGTTGTGAAGGTGGGGAGAGAAAGAGAGAGAGGAAAATCAATGTTGTCGAGTGCTATAGCGACTCACTAAGTGTGGTGAATCATTGTAGTAAAGGTGGAAAATGCCAAGCACGTGGAGAAGTTGCTAGAGACGCCAAAGATAGCATTTATCTCCGCAAAACCTAAAAAAAAGAGTGGGAGGCAAACTTCTAGAGATGCTCTTAGTCAAATTTTGACGAGTTGAAGTTGCTTGCATATAAAATAAAAAATAAAAAAAAGTCTTTTGCATAGCATGTGATTATACTCTAGGCCAATGTTGTCAATTCGACCGAGTAAGTTCAAACAAGTTGATTGGTTAAAGAATCCATTAGTTAAAGGAAAATGCAAAATTCCGCCCTTAAAGCAGAGGACAATATGTTAAAAGTATGTCGATATCTCAAAAAAAATGTATTGATATCCATCTAAATCTATATAACAAATCCATCTAAATCTATATAACAAATCACAATGGTTTTCAAATATACACATTTTCTCTACATAAATCAGGGCCCTTCATTCGTTCGACGGCTGAGATTAGCTTAGAATGGGGAGGGTATCTCCAAAGATACCAAAAGAATATTATTTCTTAACAATTCTCAACCCTTCATTCCACACAATCTAACTTTAATATGGCAATTTCAGTAAATACTTGCACTTTCGAAGGCAATAGCAGGAGCAGGAGTCCCTCTACTCTTTTGTTTGATTTGGAATAGAACAGGACACGATTATCAAAATTATTTCAAATTTTGAATATCTCTTTACAAAAATAGAAATTACCAAATTTGAATAGAAATTACATCTTTACAAATTTGATGAACTACGTTTTGCTATTTACCATCAAATAACTTTTAATGGTAAATAGACATTACCTCTTTACCTCTTTACAAATTTGATGAACTACATTTTGCTATCTATTCAAATTTGATGAACTTCGTCGAATAGAGATTACCTCTTTACAAAAATGTTATTTTTAATGGTAAATAGTAAAACGTAGTTCATCAAATTGAGTATAAATTACGTCGAAGTGCCGTGCCTTTAGGCACGGGCATTCCCTAGTATATTGATATACCGACCCTTACCGATCGGTGCTGTTAATGGGCTGGGCGCTTTTGATTATGAAAAAGAAGTTGAGAGGTGGGCTTGGGCTTCTTACCATGCCCTTCTTCAGGAGCCCAATTCAACTTTCAACCCAATTAGAAGCCTTCATACAAAGCAAGCCCATTGACGTCGCTAGATTCGAAAAGCGTTTGAAAGTGGGACCCACCCAATCGGTTGTAGGCATCCGTGCCCCAGGTAACGGTCTCCACTTTCTCAGCACAAAACCAATCGACCGAAATCTCTCTCTCTCTCTCTCTCTCTCTCTCTCTCTCTACTAGGGCTTTTGTTCTGAAAAAGAAAGCGTGACAATGGTTAAGATTATGCCAACCTCTGACCACGAAGATACTAGTAAAAGCTTTAGCATTTTGGATCCGCTGATATGTCGTAAAAGTCTTCGGAACCTCTCGTATCGCAAGATTCTTCCACCACAGCACCTCAATGTATCCGTTCTCAAATTAGACGGCTCTTCATTTGGTAATCCAATGTGCATTCTTTCGGTTATTTTTTCGTTTCCTATTGTGGGTTTGATTCGGATTTTGGATTACGTAGATGTTAATGTTGCGAGGAATGCCACGGTTGCGGAGCTTAAACAAGCGGCGGAGGAAGTTTTCAGTTCGTCGCCCAAGGAGGGTGAAGGCAATATTTCATGGTAGAGTTTTGCTAGCTTATTGATTCAACATATTCGCTGTTAAGGATGATTGTTGGCTCAATAAATTTTGAAACTTGGTGTATAGGTTTCTAACTTGGTATATGTTTGTTTGTGCACGTGTTAATTGCAGCATTGCACTATCTTTTGGTTACTTCAGTGCGAGTGCAACATGCGCCTGAAATTTTGTTTATGATGTTTGAAAACTCGACGATCATGCCTTTGTGATTCGTATACAAACCAAAATTTTGTAAAAAGGTTTTTCTTAGTGTTTAAAAGGAAATATATCATGTAGGAATAATCATAGAAAACCATGAGAAAAGAAATGAGCGAAGCACTAGTTTTAGAGACCTTGTGAGATGTTGCTATACTTTTAGTTTGCTCATGTTTTTATCCGAAAAGCTTTCAGGCATTGAACTATACTAATCCTACCACTATTGAACTTGATGTGGGTAGGTCACATGTGTGGGGACACTTCTGTCTATGCTATGAAGGGAAGAAGCTAATCAATGACAAAGTTCATATTCGAAGTTTTGGGATCAACGATGGTGATGAGGTTAGCTTCTACATACTCCTATTTGTGGGATTTGAGCAGGATTGTTGTTTCAGTTTCATAATTTCAAGCGGACTGTTTTCCTTGAACATCTTTTACTCGAAGGTCATTTTTTCTGTCTTGATCTGCAAAGTGAACCTTTTTTGTCGTTGTCAACACCTTTCTGAATGCTAGTTATGGCTAGTAAGAAAAGTTACCAATTTAGTTTTAGTATTGCACATCTAAGGGTTCATATCTTCAGTTTCTATGTTGGTAGTAACTGAATTAGCAAGATACATATCCTTTTACTATGATTTCTCATCTTTTCTTTATGGTAGTGTACTCATCTAGAATTTTGCTCCTTGTCATTCTACCTACAACCGTTGACATGTGTAAAATATTCCCAAGGGGTATGTTTTGGCGAGTTTCTAACCTATTACACTTCATATTTTTTCTTTGTGTGTTTCAAGTTTTGTATGAGAAATGTGAAGGTAAAGCCAGAATTCACAGAGGAACTGGCTGAGAAAGCTAATTTTGGAAAAGATTCCTGTTCTGCAACTTCAAGCAGTGATATAATTCTCCCCTAGGATTTTCTCATGGTTTACCTCACTTTGTCTCTTGCTTTATTTGTGGTTTTTTAAATTTACATTTTTTGGAAGAAGAAAACTTAGCAATGATGAAGGAATTGTTTGACATCTTGATGGCCATCCAGCCAGTAGCAACACATACCACTTGAGCTGACTTTATGCAAGCTTAAGATGAGGCATATTCTTGTTTTCTATCTATACGTTGCGATTCAAAATTTCATGTACCAGTGAGTCAGTGACTGCTTTGACTTCCTAACGATGGTACCTTCATTAGCTGCTTTTTCCCTCAAGAGATACGAGGGCTGATGAGCCAGCCGACATCTTCTCCTTTTGTTTTCAGTTGCCAGCTCGTATTTATTTCTTTTTTTCTATCATAAGCTGTTTTCACAATGTATTCCTTTATGTTCCACGTATGGTAGCTGTCCTTATCTGCTTCTCGCTTCCTTGTCCTTCTCCCTGCTTACACTGTTGCGTCAAATCTTCTCTTATTTTGCGACTGCTCTAGTGGCTTACTGAATGTATATACTCCCGCATATATTTGGTTTATCATTTCTGACATTTATTCTAATGGAAAATGCAGCTTAAATTCATTCGGAATATGTCGATAAACTATAGACCACCGAAACAAGGATCTAAAATCATCAGTGGTGCATCCAGGCTGTGCTCAACGTAAGAATTTTCTTCTTGCCTCTTATTTTCCTTGCTTCCCAAGTGGTTACGCGTAACAACCCGTCCCACATCAGTAGATTACATGGGACATCAAGTAAGTGGCTTGAAGAGGATAACTAAGCTGTCACGTGATCTTGATATACATCTGTACCAACCCATCCCTCTTGGTATCACCATTTTGCAAAAGAAGAATTGGTGTCTTCTATCTTGAATTTTGGTTATATTGGCTTCATTTGGCTATTGTAATCAGTTATCTTAGGACTCGAGAGTGGAGAGATTAGCGTGGGTTTATGACTAAATAGAGTGTTTGCATAAAACATACAAGGTACGCTGGTGTTTGCAATGTTGGTGAGTTTTGGGAGATAAATTTGAGTCTCTCCAGCTCATTATTATTTTCAAGTGGGTTTGATCTCCCTCTAGAGTGGATGTTGGCAATTATACTAAACCACATAAATATGTGTGTACCTAATAGGATGGCAGAATATAAGCTCTAGTGGAATGCTTGGTTGATATTATACAAATAACCCTTCTTAGGGTCTATCACCTTTCTTTGAAAACAGAAGATGCACGCTTGTCTTTCATCCTGATATCCCAACTTTTCTGTCTGTTTAGTGTAAACATTTTTGCGTTGAATTTGTTGTATTTCCTGCATCATCTGGCAGATAGCTGCCATTGACAGCATTCCTTGGATTTGCCTCATTGTGATCAATATGATCCTTGATTTGGATTTCCTAAATCATCTTGCAGGCTTGATTATGTTCTACTTTTGCGACGCACAAGAAGGATGTCGACTTCAGAGTTAAAACAACTTGACTAATTAAAAGGATGTGTTTACATCATGGCTTTGTGGAAGGATAACCCAGGGGAAAGGAAAATGATAGGGAAACCACATAAATAATCTGAACTTTTTCACTCTATCAGCTCTGCATCTTTTCAATCACCATCTCTTTTCCTCAAATTTGATTGAGGAAACTAGGACAGAAGACAGTAGATGCCTTGGTTTCTTCACAAGGAAATGTAGTTTGTGAATCTCTCTCTTTTTGTAGAGTAATGTAGCTGATGGCATTATTCAACAGGAACTTTTCGAGAGAAAATGCTCAAGAAGATGGAGAGCAGACCAGTACAAACGGCAACCACCATATTGATGGAGAAGACAACAGCTTCAGGCCCTGTCATTATGAAGATGAGGATGAAGCTCCAATGCCAAAATTCAAATTGGCACACTTCTTCAACAGTCGGCTTTCATACTCGAAACTGAAAACTTCTGCAAGAAGGGGATTTGTTGACCAGAGTCGTTCTTCGAGATTTTTCCTGCAGTATGAGGGTGACAATCCCTGATAATCAGCTTTAGGGCAGCTAACACCGGTAGAAAATAGCATCTGATGCACAGATAAAACTTTTAAGGAATTTTGATCACTTGGCCAGAGCTTGTTTAGAGGGGTTCTGATTGAGTCAATTAACCTATTCAGTGGCAAAATAGAATTTGTCTAGAGAAATCTGTCGATGATCAGACTGCTGATGATTATGTAGTTAGTTCTGTGTTGCTTATTTAACTAATGTTTGCACATGATGCCATTCGATGGAAACTACTTCTTTCTTAGCAACGTGATCATCCTCTATCTATGAATTTTGTGTTTCTTATTTTGGTGATCTCCATAACTTCGATGTTTTCCATTTCCATGTACGAGTATGGCTTCGGGTAAAAACTGCAAAATCCTTTTCAGTTCTCGTTTACAAGAATGCTGTTTTTTTCCTCCTTTAATCATGGTTTTAGCCCTTGATTTGAAATTTTCGGACTTTTAATTATGCCCGAGTAGAACACGGTATCGGAAGCAAGATTATATAAGTTAAGATCATGGTCATAACCCGTAAATTTTATTGCTCATAAGGTCAGGTGCATGAATGGAACTAGGTTTACACTTACTCTTCTTGGAAGAATGGTACATGGAAAAGTCTTCAGATAATGAAGCTATCTTGTGCTGTTTTTGTCTTTTCAAAGGGGAGAGTTTAATTCTAAGAGAATGCTTAGGAAACAAACAACCTGCATTTCAACCACGCAACCCAGGTCATGAGTTTTATTTTGGCAACATTGATGGGACCATGGGAATATCTAGCACGTAATACAGGGTGTAACGTCCATCTCAGCCGTATATCTCACTAATCAATAGTCCGGATTTAAAATAAACATTTTCGTACCCGGAATAGTTTATTTTAAATTCGGATTATTGAAAACACTTTTGGATGGTTGATATGGGCGCTACACCCCTATAGTGTGGAGGGGGCGCTATCGGATCCGGATTCCACGTAATGGGAACCTTGTCATTCGTCAACTCTAAAGATGCAAGAGGTGGCTAGCAAAATTTGATAATGGGGCCTCTTATTTGTTTATATATATTAGTTGTTCCACATGAAACGCAAGAAAGACTTGTGGTTTAATAGTGTTTTGCTCGGAATAAGGGAATTGCACCTTAAGGTTGCAAGTTTAAGGCCCCGTTCCGCTAAAAAAAAGCAGTTTTGTTTTAACTAAAAAACTATCTCATTCCACACAAAAAACCACTTAGTTTTTTTGCAAAACTAAAAACTAAAAAAGCAAAAAAACTAGTTAGTGGAACAAGTTAGTTTTTTTGCAAAACTAAACATACAAAAAACTAGTTTAATGGAACAAGTTAGTTTTTTTGCAAAACTAAAAACCAAAAAACCAAAAAACTAGTCAATGGAACAAGTTAGTTTTTTTTGCAAAACTAAAATATCCAAAAAAACCAAAAAACAAAAAAACCAAGTTAGTGGAACACCCCCTATTTATTTTCTTCTGTAAAACTTGAAAAAAAGTTTGCATAAAAACTGACATTAGCAAGAGTTAAACCGGCATCATTAACCACAGCTGACTAACAAATTTGTTAAGTTCTTGACATAAATAATATTTATTATGATCTTATATTTGGGAGCCATTTTATTGAGCCGAAAATTAGGGGCCCTAGACTACCGACTTATCGGCCTATGCCCAGGGCCGACCCTGTGCGATAGAGTTATTGGATGCCTCACACTGCATTCCGAGATCCAGTCTCATTTCCCCCTCTCCAATGTAATAAATTAAGAATGACAATTGGAAAAAAAAAAAAAAAAACCTCGAAAGATAGGAAAACCAAAATGAAAAAACCCGAAGCAGCTGAAAATCCAGTGGATATTTGGTTTGATAACAATAAATACTACTTTCATAACAAGCAGAGAGTCTGAATTCTCTCCCGTCCAACATTTGGAGAGAAAGAAATAGTCCTCATCTATGCTGTAAATTGGTAAAATAAATCGAATATAGATGAGGACCATTGATTGATTACCGTAAATAAGTAGACGCCATAGATGAAAACTGTCTCCTCTCCTCCTGTCCGAAAAGAAGAAATAAAATTTCCTTTTCTTTTTTCCTGCAATAGTTTCTGGATCCGAATCCACCTCAAGGAAGATAAAAAAAATAAAAAATTCACCTCAAGAATCTTTGATTTTTTCTCCCCCGAGAAAATTAAGGCTATGTTTGGAAGTTGAGGAAAGAAGTGGAAAAGAAGAGAAAATTTAAAAATTTTCCACTCATTTGTTTGGTTTCCAAATAGAAAGAGAAAGGAAAAGGAAGAGAAAGGAAAAAGAAGAGAAAATTAACTACTTTTTTCTCTCCTTCTCTCTCCCATGAATGCAAATTTTTCTCTAATCTTTCACAAACCAAACAAAAGAAAATAACAAATTTCTTCCCCATTTCTTTCCCTTTTCTCCTTTTTTATTTTCTCTTCTCCTTCTCTTCTCTTCTCTTTCTCTTCTCTTCCACAACTTCCAAACACAGCCTAAGCAACAAACAAACGATAATATCGCGACGGGACCATCCTCTCTCTCTCTCTCTCTCTCTCTCTCTCTCTCTTCTTTGTGGAGTGAAAGCTAAAGAAAGAACAGAAACGAGTCTGTGGTCCGGACTTCCCAAATTTGTACAGATTCCAATCTTTCTTAGATAACGTGTCCCCATTGATTAATCAACAGCTTGGCTTGACGTCCATGGGAGTCCGATCGACACGTGGCGCGCTCACCTGGACTCGTATACCTCTTTGACTTCGCCTATTAAACGAAAGAGTTCTAGGGTTTTTGATTTGCAGTCGCAACAGCTGTTGAATCAGCGAAGAGATTTCTTGAACTCCCTCTCTTCGGGTAATTGTATGTAGTATCTGAAACTACTCATGATAAAGTTTTCATCTTTTTCAGCTGATGAATTGGTTGTTCTAAGTCAATTTGACCTATCTATCTTCCTTGCTTATTCTGGCTTGAATTTTTTAGATTGTGTAAAAAAACGGAGTAAAAGTTGTTATTACCGATAGTGTTAGCTCTTGCTTGTAGATTGGATATACAATCCTGTTTGCTGAATTTTTTCTAAAATCAAGAATTCTCCGCCAATGAAGGATTTGGTTCAGTTTCAAGGCGACTGAACTGGATTTTAAGCTGAAATTAGACTGTAAAGTGTAGATGAATTGAATTTTGCAGTAAACCTCAGTTCCTTTAAGGGGATTTATTTGAACAGGGACCACTAATTATGGGTGTAAATTTATTTGAACAGGGACCACTTGGTGAGTAAAACTTGGCCAATTAGCCCTGAGGTTATGTTTCAAACCTGATGCCAGCCAGTTTGTGCGTATAGTGCCGTAGGTTAGATCTTTCCCCAATCTAACCCTGCCGTCGGACCCCCACTAATGGGATTCAAACTGGGCGTATTTCTTTTTTTTGATCGATTAATATATTCTCCATGACTGTGGTTGTGCTTTCTATTCATGGTGCAAGGTGAGAAAGTGCTCTCTCACTTGTTAAGAGTACTATCTCGCTCGTTAAAAGGGGCTGACAGTGGGTTTTCATCTTCTTCTTGTGAAATCTAATGAGTTGCACGTCTGGGAATTCTCCAACTGATCTAACAGAATACCCTTTTGGGTTGGATATATGAACCTCTAGGTAGAGTTCTATGGATTATGTTCACTTGTGAAAACACCTTTTTCTATGTTCCGAATTTTGAGCCCCCTTTGTTGTGATTTTTTTTTCTTCACTCAAATGATTTCGTGTTGCGTTCTCATTATTCAAGAAAAAGATCAAAGAAAATACAGGTGATAAAGTACGAACTGCATGGGTCTCAACTCACTTCCATGAAATAGTCCCCAAACGTTATATCTTTCTGCACAGGTTTTATTTATCGTTTCAAATACTATCCAAGTTAAATAATTGGAAATTAACTCTTCAGCGTATATTAGCAGTATGATATATTGCTCCCTGGCTAGTATCTTGACCCTTTATTTTCCATGTCAGATTACAAGGATTTGATATTTACATGCTCTTTTTTTGTTATGCCCTTCAGAAGGAGAAATGGCTGAACAGATTGGAGCATCCACAGATTCTACACCAGCTGTTTCTTTTGATTATGAACTTTATGAAGGGGATCCTGACCACCTTCGAACTGTAGTAGCTACACCCCCTCAGATCAGCCCATGGATTGTTCCTGCATCATTGAACCTGAAGCATCGAATTGGGCGAGGGCCCTTTGGTGATGTTTGGTTAGCAACACACCATCAATCAGGCGCTGATTTCGATGAATATCACGAAGTGGCTGTTAAAATGTTACATCCAATAAAGGAGGATCACATGCAAAAGTTCGTGAGTAAGTTTGAAGAGCTATTTCCAAAGTTACGGGGACAATCAGGTGTTTGCTGGTTGCATGGTATCTCAATAATATCTGGAAAGGTACTTTTTTTTGACATATGAGCAATTGTCTTCCTCTGTTTCTATGGTAACCGTAGTACTCCACTTGGTGACTTTTTCCAGATTTGCATAGCCATGAAGTTCTATGAGGGATCAGTTGGTGATCGAATGGCTCAGCTGAAAGGAGGAAAACTTCCACTGCCTAACGTGTTAAGGTGATTTGCCTGGGGATGTAACTTTCTTTCTAACGTGTTGTAGTTTCGATGATGCACCTGGATTATCCTCATGGAAACCTAATTTGTCAGGCACGGGATTGATTTGGCTAAAGCAATTGAAGGATTGCACTCAATAGGGTTGCTGGTGCTGAACCTCAAGCCTTCTAACTTCCTTCTTAATGAACATAATCAAGTTATCGTTGGAGATTTCGGGCTCCCTTACCTACTTCTGGGGATTCCACTGCCCAACGTGGATTTGGCTCTCAGGCTTGGGACCCCGAACTACATGGCTCCAGAGCAATGGGAACCAGAAGTAAGAGGTCCAATCACCTTTGAGACCGATACTTGGGGGTTTGGATGCAGCATTGTGGAGATGTTGACTGGTGTTCAGCCCTGGTTTGGTATGTCAGTTGAACAAATATATAACTCTGTTGTGGTGAAACAAGAAAAACCAGTGCTACCAAATGGTCTGCCTCCTGCAGTTGAGAATGTCATCAATGGATGTTTCGAGTATGATCTCCGGAATCGTCCTCTAATGGCAGATATAATTCACGCATTTGAAAGGTATGTTTCAATGGCTTCTCACAATAAGGATGACTGAGCCAGTGCATATTTTCAGCCTGAAGTTTTTTTGTGCTTCATTTATAACCTCGTTAGTCGTTACCTTTCATCCATCTCCTACGAGCAATATCTCTGTTTATTTCCTTGCATAATTTATACGTTCACTTGATTAGTCCCAACATTGTATTCACTGTCATCGTAATAGTATGTCGGGACTCGGGAATATATACACTCTGTTTGGTTGACAATTTTGAGAAGAATATTTTGAGAAATATTTTTGAGATAGTGTTTGGATGAGTTTTTGGAAAAAGTAATAATTAGAGAGAGGTGTAATAATTGGAGAGAGATAGAGAGAGAAATGAGAATTAATGATTGGAGAAAGGGGTATGAGTAGAGAGAGAAATGTGATTAATGATTGGAGAGATGAGAGATAAGGAAATAAACTTTTTGGAATTTTTTTTGGAAATGTGAAGTGAACAGAGTGATAATCATTGCTTTTCATATACAGTTTATCATATGATTAACCTAGCTACTTTAACTGGGGGATGTGAATTGAAACCAAGTTCAATTCCGTTCAGCAAACAGGAAATTCAACTTCCTAAGCTAGCTTAGATTTTTTATTGATGTTTCCAATTTACCTTTATGCAGGTGAATGCAAATATAATTAAATGGTGAAACAAGCTTCATGTAGTGGGTCCGAAACTACTGAAATAATAGGGGTTTAGTATCTTTGTCTAGGGTCGCACTTATCCGTCCTGAAGATTGTTAAGGACTACCCATCTTTTCTGAACCTCAACAAAGTTTTAGTCTGATTCAGGGGACCACTTGATAAAAAGCGCCTAAAGGGACCCATTCTCTGGTCCCTTGGTAAGTCAATAGTCATAGGTATTGCAATAAAGTGCTATATTATATTCCCTTCAGCACTTTGCCTCAACTGTACGTTAGGACATAATTATGCAAGCTATAAAACCAAGAATTGGAAACTTTTATTAACTCCCTTTTATTAAGGTCTATATTGTATGCCTTGTTCTACAAAACCGAGGTAATGACTCCTGCTAGGATGGATGTGCTTATGTTGACGTTACAGGTCAAACAATCCTGTCTGTATTTTCGTTGGCAAATGAAGTGATCTCCCTCGTTGCCTTCACACCCGTAGCCTGACTAAAGAATGAAGAAGAAATAGAGTAGCAAATTTTAATCTGTGTAGTAGTAAAAACTGGTTCTATTTCAATTTGGATACCCAGGTGCATTACTTCAAAATTATTACGTATCTTGCATGAAGATGATATCTGGTATAACTCATTCAGTTTGACAACCTCAATTTACAATTTTTGCAATTTCAAATTGCAGCTCACAGAATGGTATCAACAATGATGGAGAATGGATTGGCCTGGGAAGCAGAAATTTCCAAGAAAAATCGGATAGCAGTAGCTACACTTCATGGTTACCCTCAAAGGATCATTTCCAAGTAGGTGATACTGTCCGTTCAAGGAAGATGCTGAACACTTCCAAGGCGAAATCAATGGATGTGCCAGAAGGAACTGTAGTTGGTCTGGAGAAGGACACCAATCGAGATGGATTTGTTCTTGTTCGAATCTACGGAATGCACAACCCCCAAAGGGTAAGTGTATCAACTCTGGAGAGGGTTACTTCTGGTTTGGTTGTTGGGGATTGGGTGCGCTTGATTGAAGAAAACAACCACCACTCCTCTGTGGGGATTTTACACTCCATACAGCGAGATGGAACTGTAGATGTGGGATTTCTAGGACTGGAGACCCTCTGGAAAGGTCATTGTTCTGAGCTTCAGATGGCAGAAGCTTATCATGTAGGACAATTCGTGAGGGTTAAGGAAAATATCTCGACTCCTCGGTTTGACTGGCCTCAGAAAAGGGGAGGAGCATGGGCCACTGGCAAGATTTCACGTATACTTCCAAATGGGTGTCTTGTTGTAAGGTTTCCTGGCAGATGTGTGCTTGGCGATGAACCCAGTAGCTACTTGGTGGATCCGTCTCAAGTGGAGAGGGTTTGCTTTGATAGTTGTCCTGGGATAGTGGAGAAGTACCAACACGTAGAGGATTTTCACTGGGCTGTGAGGCCAGTAGCAATTACAATCGGATTGCTAACAGCGTTAAAGGTGGGTTTCTTTGTGGGCGGTAATGTGAGAGCAACACTGAAGAAGGGTAAGAGAAACCAGCTGCAGGGTGATGGAAATGCTCAAGATGGCCAGAGTGGGGGGAATTCAGCTTGGCTTCCGCCGCCAGTGGCGAATATCCTTTTCAGGGAAGGCCCTCCCACTGCCACTGCTAGGTAATAATACGAATTCCTGCTGGTATGGTGCGGATCTGGGCAGTGGGTAAGTTAGCTGTGAACTCGTAAATATGTCCATACAGTAAGGATAAGTTGTACTATTACATTCTCATCTATTCTCCATAAACAAATGCATTGTATATATTCCGTCATAAATGTTAAGCCACGTTACAGTTTTAATGTCGTTAAATGTTAATCTTTTGAGCAATTTCCACGCGCTTAAAATGGTGGATGGGGCAACCCCATTGGGAGTCAGAGGTGTTAAATTATCTTTACAGTGTTACATAATTAACAACATACATAAAGCCAGGATTTAGAACAAACATGATTATCACAATATATTCATTTAGCAAAAATTAAATGATAAGAGTAGCGTACCCGGATCTCATTAATGCGGAACTTGAGCGATCCAGTAATTTATTGAAGCAGCCTTAACTTTACAAAGAGCATCACGCCCTAGGAGGAAAACGGGTTTCTCTATCTTGCCTCACTTTCTAGCAGTTTTAGTAATCTTAAATTGATGGGAGACTATATGCTCTTTTATAGACAGAGAGAGGACCTGTTTCTTATAAGCGATTATTCTACTTTCCATCAAAGTGAGATTTTAGGAAATCACTCCATCAATTTGACCAATCAATTAGGGTAGAAAATATGGCTCAAATCTCGTCAATATATAATTACCATACGTGCCGTAATGTGGGCCATTTAAGAAAATAATCTTACATTCTCCCACTTGGCCCATATGATACTTATATTACATTCAACGAAATTAACTTTAGGCGCGCATTAAACCACATCAACCCCTATCATAATTTGGTCACTGTCATAATACCATTATTAAACAACTCACTAACGCAAGTCATGGCGGTTCTACATTTAATAAACAACATAGTCCCTTCCATGTACAATAACACTAGCGATTTGTCTAACATGGTCAGTCAGTGAGGAGTATATTAAAAAAAAAGTCCAACGATCATGTCTTTTGTAAAAGACTACTCCTGTAATTGTTCATCATTTACATATATGTACGTACACTGTTCATTACAGGAATTTATCAGAAACACGTAAATGAGATATCTCAAGTGTCAAATAACATCATTATAATGCAATCCATACAACTATTATGAGGTATGCTAGACTCATTCAATTAGCATATCTTAAACATCTCTGTACTAACCTCATCATAAGTGGATCTGCAACATAAGCTATGTGCTTATGACTTTAACGACACAATATGTTTCTGAAAGTTTTTCTTAGAAAAGAAAATAGTTGCGGAATCATAAACTCTTAGCGACTTGGTAATGGTGTCGACAACCCCAAGTCCTAAGATTAATTTCCCAACTGCTATTCATGAAGTGTGGCCTCAAAGCATGCCACAACTCAACCATCATAATGGATGAAACAATGATAGCGACTTAAAACTTTTGTTTGCTCGTTCACATAATAAGAGCAGCTAATCAAAAGCAGACTTTATACTATCAAAGCTTCAAACAAAATCTAAATCTAAGTAGCTAATAAACTCAAAATCATCAAACTTTCTTAATGTGAGCACAAAATCTTTAGTTTAAAAGTTAATGAGAAAAACTTTTAAGTGCAAATCATAAGGTCACTATAGCAAGCAAAACACTGTTAACATACATGTCAAAAACATAAACTTACTCCCACTGATCTTTGGATATATATAAAAGGTAATATTGCTTTTCTTTAAATCCAAAAGAACTAATGGTATTAGCAAACATAAGAAAATAATGGCGAGAATCTTGTTTAAATAAAAAGTTGACTTCTTAAGTTTGCAAGCCAAAGCTCTTTTTCTTAACTTGAGAAACCTTCACATTGATTCACATAGACCCCATCATCTAAACTCTCATTCGAAAGGTAATTTTCACATCCAAATATAACTCCAAATCATAAAGAGTTATCAACGCAATGATAATTTTCTGCAAACTCTTCTCGAATATAAGAGAGAAAAGCTCTTTACAATTATGCCTCCTTTCTAAGTATAACCATTAGCCACAAGTTTGACTTTATATCATTCTATATTGCCCTCTAAGTTA
Organism: Vaccinium myrtillus; assembly: GCA_016920895.1. NCBI lineage: Eukaryota > Viridiplantae > Streptophyta > Magnoliopsida > Ericales > Ericaceae > Vaccinium > Vaccinium myrtillus. The sequence goes on from CM029278.1 coordinate 4,944,316, forward strand.
AGTGTAGTCTTGAAGACTCACTTGCAACATATGTTTAGTATCGTTATGGCAATCCAATGAAATTTCAAACTTCATTATGTTCCATTGGTTCAACTCATCATTCATGACATTAATTAATTTATAAAAAATAATCACTTTACGCGTCTTGTGAAAATGAAATCGGACAAAAAACACATTCTTGTAGATAAATCAAATAATCATTCAAATAGCAAATCTCATGTTCCTTCGAGATTTTCTTAATGCTATCTCGTATGATTTTTCTACAATTTCTTCATTGGTAACAATATCATTATGGAGTGATTGACAATAAATTACCACGTTACATAGTTTATCACTCCCACTGATTTCACCATTCTTAAAGAATCTGAACGACCGATTTCTACATTCCATGTACTATAGTTAAATAGTAAAACCCACACCCAACAAAATTTTTAGAGTAACTAGTAATGTCACTACTGAAAAAATTCAAATTATGTTCATTGTGAATTAGAAATTCTAGCCTCTGCTGAACAACCTTAAACGTTCAGGTGTTCTAATACGGTTTCCTTCCCATCCACAGTTCAATAGAAGTATTGAAACTGTCTTACAAGAAACCTAATTATATTAATGCAACGGTCTTTAGAGAATTATCTATCCACTACATGATGGGTATTTTGGAGTTACAAACATACTTTCTAACTATGTCTATAATGTAAATTACCTTTCGGCTACTACATTCTGCTGTATGAAGCAGACTTCAATAATATCCATCACCCATATCTTATCAGAAAACTTTTACATTATTTTCTATTTGCCCTTCCTACCTCAATAATGTGCACCTTGAGAGTATTCATTAATTGAGATCTTCATGCAATAGAACTATTGATATAACATGAAAAGTCATATACAGGTGATAGAATATGTCTATGTGAATTACTTTAAGAAACCATAATTTCTTGTGACTTACTTCATATCATACATGATTTGTTTGTACTTAATGCAAATCTCACTACATTTCTTAAAATTATGTTTCAATCATTTATGTCACAAGATGAAGTAATTTCCATTCATGAGGCTACTTACCAAATTAACATTATGATGCACAATAAGGAAGGTTTTTAGTAAAATGGTCATCAAGCTTTACTTTGTGCAATCATAATAAAATATCATAACACAATAATGGGTATCTTCAATCAAAATAAATTTTGTTTTCAACCTTGAAAATCATATCAAAATCAAGTTTAACAAAGGAAACTAAATTCGTAAGATTATAGAGAAGACAAATGATGACTAACTCTTAAATAGTCAACGAGATAAGTCACAAAGCTCTTTTAATAAAAAATTGTAACTCATTTCTTTAGAACTTAATGAGCTTGTGCTTTCCAATAACTTTAAATCTCTCCGCATCTTACTATAAACATAAAAAGTAGCTCATAATCAAATCACTTGCTTAAGGGGATTTCAATTAGCTAGGTTTGATTCGAAACATGCAACAGTAATAACTACTTTCCCTTTTCGAATCATTCCTAAATTTATGACAAACTTTCTAATAATGCCTCAACTATTTACAGAAGTGACATCCATCATTATCCATTTCAATTTCCGAGTCTAAAATCATTAGTAGACTCATTAGCATCACATAGTGCTAACTTCATATCCCATTTAGGCTTCTTCTACGTTAATTCTCAAGTACTTTAGTTGAGTAGCCAAATATAACATTTCAATGCCACTCTCAAACATTCCATGCACAATAAATATAATAGTGCTCACTTTAAATATTCACATAAACATAAGGCCAAGTTTGTTCAATTACATTCAAACTTTATGGAAGAAATTAAAATTATTTCACACACTATAAACTTTAAAAGAAAAAAACCAATAATTTCTCAAAAGCAACCTTTATCAAGATCTAATATTCTAAATGAAACTAATCTTGTCTTTTCAGTATGAGAAATTTTATTCATTTAAATTAAACGAAACAGACCAAGCATGTGAATATGAATAAAAAATAATTGACAATGCACGCATAATTTATGCTCACAACGATAATGCCTTGAGTTACCAATAAGTTGACAAAATAAATTTTGTCCAAACAATAATTAATAGTATAACAGTGATCTGCCTTTGGGTTCATCTAATGTCATACTATTAACACTTATGGTGATTCCCTATCACCAATAGGACTAATCGATAAGAATTTGCAACTAAGCAGGTATGTTACCTTTGGGTATCCAATCCGATCTCAATTGTGAATACTTATATAAATTATCCTATTCCAATTCACTAATCACTTAGAAGTGGTGCACCTTTGGGCCTACCTAATATCCACGTGACTAGAGAATTGCAATTTGCAAAGTCATTATTTTTAACACGTAAGAATGGGAATAAGTTTCATGTAATTTGATATTTATGAGTCATTCCGGCTAGGCCACTTTGGTGACTAACAAACCGTAGCATAATATAAATACCAAATAAATAAGTGTTAAGTTCAGTAATTTTAATTGAAATCTACGAAACATTCCAGTTGGGTCACTTTGGCGACTACCAAACCGTGTCTTATTATAGATTCAATCAAAATAATGACTTTTGCATGAACATTATGTGATAAAAATATCAATATTTTAATACATGAACATAATAGGTATTAAAATTTCATAATTTGATTAACATCTGTCAACATGCCGGTTGGATTGCTTTGACAACTACCATACCGTATAATAATATAGAGTTAAATCAAAGTAATAACTTTCAACCGACATTAAGTGAAAATTAGGTTATTCACAATTTCATAATAAGATTTGAAATCTGTAAATCATTATGATTTGGGCCACTTTGGTGACTACCAAATCCACATAATATAGATTCCAATCAATAATTTCATTTATGGACATAAGGTGAATAATGAATTATTCACAAACAAATTCTATAACAGAACATATCTACGAACTATAATGATTTGGTCACTTTGGTAACTACCAAATCTATCCTAATGTAGATTACTAGTGAAAAGAATAATTTCCCACATAGGTGGAAGGAAAAAAAAAAAAAATTAATCATTCATAAAACCATTTGAATCATAAAATGGTATCTCAGAACTAAACTAAAGATTTCATGAGGCTTTTCAGGGATTTGGCAACATAATTATTCACTCGAACAATCTTAATTAAAGGAGAAAACGTTGCTGTAATTAAGGGTATTACTGGTCGCCAAACTTTAAACAATCAATAAAATTCACCTTTGTGGGTAGAATCAATTATACCGATCACTATAAGTTTAGCATCAGTCAATTACCAAATCAAAATCACAACAAAGATAATCCGACCACGTAGACTCCAATCCGTGGTGGATCGGCAAAACATAATCAACAATTAAGATTAATAAAATTAAGATTTACCAGGACAATTTATGGACTAAAAGTCTAAAACTGTAATCCACGGCAAGAGAGAATTAGTACAGTCAACGTGAATAAAGGTAAGCTATAGCGATTCCCAAAAGACCAATTAAAAGAAATCAAGGAAAGCATCAGATCAACGGCTGATTATGATCTCCCACAATACACAATTAACTTTAACCATGGGATTTGTATGGTTACAATTAACATCATGCCTAACAGTGGCCCAGGAAAAAAAAAATTACGCCTCTTATCAAATATTCATAATGGAAAATCATGATGTTCTGAAATGGCTCTGATACCACATGTTAAATTATCTTTATAGTGTTACATAATTAACAACATACATAAAGCCAGGATTTAGAACAAACATGATTATCACAATATATTCATTTAGCAAAAATTAAATGATAAGAGTAGCGTACCCGGATCTCATTAATGCGGAACTTGAGCGATCCAGTAATTTATTGATGTTGAGAGTCCAACCCATGTGGGCCGATGGGCTTAGGCCCAGATGGGAGGTTTTAGGGTTTTTATGTTATCTTTATAAATACTTTATGATGCCTTGTTTTAGAGGTTGTGGTAGCACAATGTAGAGAGAGAGGCAGAGAGTGTGAGAAAGGGGCCGATTGTGGCTCCCCGGAGAGAGAGAGATACACGAGAGACTGGTGAGGTTTCATTATTGTGAGATGAGAGTGTGAGTGTGTAACACAAGATCACGGATTTCCTCCGAATTATAGTGAAACCCCCCTCCCCGTGGATGTAGGTCCGATTTGGCCGAACCACGTATATTTGTGTGTTGTGTTTCTCTTGATTTTACTGTTTCTGTGCGAGAGGTGCGCGTTTGGGCACAACAAACTGGTATCAAAGCTTGGGTTGAAGCACCGGAGAGCGCAGAGCAGTCGGAAAATCACTCGGAGGCCATTGGAGCACTGTTTGAAGTTCTGGTCGGACAAAACAAGTGACGAAACTTGTTTTTGATCAGTAGGTAAGGTGCTACTCTCGGAGACGAGTTCAACGGAGTGCTCGGGGTATTTTTTCGTCACCAGAAGAGGGCGTACGGGCAGTTTGAATGGCAGCGGACGGAGCCGGACTGGTCTGGTTCAGATCGGTCTCAGAAAACGTGATCGGAAATTTTTTTGGAGCATAGGGTTTTGTTCCTCGTTTCGAGACGATCGCGGTGATATAAAATTTGTTGCCGGAAGATGTCGGGGTAGCCCACACGCGCCGGTCAAAGTTTGGTCAAACGTGGAGTAGATCTGACGCGATCTGGATATTTTTCACGCGCGGCTGTAATTTCCAGAGGAAGAAGATGGTGATGTCAGCGTGTCAATATCATTGACCGGTCAACAGTCAATGCCACGGAGGATTCCACATGGATCGGTCAACTGCCAAGTCATCCGGTCAATAATGACGTGGCGCCACGTCATTAGGGGTTCAGCTAGTTGAACCTTTTGATCTTTTTGGACCGGGTCAGGGGTAATAAGGGTCGAAGGGGTCAGGATGCCGAAGGTCAAAGGGGTCAGAGGCTGGTCAAAGGGTTCAAGAGGCTAGTCAAAGGGTCCAGTTTGACTTTTGGAGATGGTTCATTGGTTTTTTCGCATTTTCGGAGGCTATACAGCTCCGTTTTTTACATATGAGTAGTCGATTTGGACTATCTCGACGTTCCGGATCCAACCACGTACTCTGTTTTTCGTGAAGAGGCTCGGAAGCAGGTTTTGTTGCTGGATTGAGCCTGATTTGAGTGTTCGGAGGCGTTTTGGGTTGTGAGGAGGCTATTCCTAGCTAATTGGACGGTTCCGGATTCACTGGTGGGCTTGGATTTGAGTGATTCGAGTCAGATTTTGCGGTCCTAGACACATCCGGAGAGATTGAGGAAGATCGGACGTGGTCAGGTCAGTCAGATGGGATGTTGTTGAGTCGGAGGCAGACCAGGGATGATCATTCGCGTTTGGCAAGCAGGGATACACTCTTTCGGGTTATTGCACTTTGGTTTAGGGGTGCATGGAGGCTCGTCTGGTTAGTGATAACAGGCGCTTGCAGGAGCGGTGATTTTTGGGAGATCCGATGGGAGTCCAGGGGGTGCTAGGAGAGCTAGGATTGGAACATGGATAGACCAGGGGGCAGGATGAGACCCGGGAGAGCTGACAGAGAGTGGTGAGAGACCAGGATAGTGGCAGGAGTGGCAGATAGGTGACAGATTGGTGACTAAAGAGGCGAGCGGAGTTGGATAGCTACACACCAGGAGTATTGGACAGACTTTGCAGAGATCAGAGGTTGACCGGGGCAATCGGATGATTGCAGATTCGCGGCGATGAAGCCGTGGTGATCAGTCGGAGAAGCTAGTGAGCAGGGATACATTCTCTCAGGTGTTGCATCTTTGTTGATGGGTGCGGATACACTTGTTTGGTAATGACACATGCGCTTACTAGAGTGAGAGGTCGGAGTAGTCGGCAGAGATCAGAGGCAGTCTAGTTCAATCGGAAAAGACCTATCGTCCGGAGATGCAGTTTTGATTCGGGCTGTAGGAGGAGCTAATCGGATGGTGATTTCCGGTCTAACGGATGAGGGGGCACCATACAGGCTTGTGGGAGTGCAGTGACAGATGGAACTGATGTCAGGCATGGTCAGGTAGTATGGGTGTTTTGTGACGTGGACAGGATGAGCACAGTTGCAGATGCATACAGGATAAGCGCGGGATTGTACTTAGGAGTCATGACCGGATGGTACTGGATGCGCTGAGAGTCGAATAAGGAGTGTGCGGAATGCTAGCTAGCAAGGATAAGGCGACTGGTTGCTATGGGTTGTTCACAGGAGCTCTGGACAGAGGGATTGAGATGGAGATGATGCATCAGGGTATTCTCTTTCTTCTGTGGTTTTTTTTTGTGACTGGATCCTCTCCAGGATATGCGGCCGCATGGGGTGGAGAGATGGTGTCACGAATTATGTCCTGTGAGTGGGCATGAGCATTCGGGTTTGGATGCAGGCACCCTAGTTGAGGGGGTGCGAGCGCTTCTGTTGGTGAGTGCATACATCTCGGGTTTGAGGTGTGCGAGTGGAGGCATCCTAGTTGAGGGGGTGCGGTACTCGGACGGGCGGAGGCATTCCAGTTGAGGGGGTGCGGTGCTCGAATTTTCGGATTTTCTGATTGGCTGGAGAGTCTAGTTTTGCAAGGATACACTCGTTTGGGCTATTGTACTCTGGATTGGGGGTGCATGGATGTTCGATAGGTTAGTGACATAGGCGCTTGCTAGAGACAGCTGATTGGAGATGGCAACATGGGGGTGCTGCGGATGACATTGCCCACTCGGGTTGGAGGGGGTGATTGTTGAGAGTCCAACCCATGTGGGCCGATGGGCTTAGTCCCAGATGGGAGGTTTTAGGGTTTTTATGTTATCTTTATAAATACTTTATGATGCCTTGTTTTAGAGGTTGTGGTAACACAATGTAGAGAGAGAGGCAGAGAGTGTGAGAAGGGGGCGATTGTGGCTCCCCGGAGAGAGAGAGATACACGAGAGACTGGTGAGGTTTCATTATTGTGAGATGAGAGTGTGAGTGTGTAACACAAGATCACGGATTTCCTCCGGATTATAGTGAAACCCCCCTCCCCGTGGATGTAGGTCCGATTTGGCCGAACCACGTATATTTGTGTGTTGTGTTTCTCTTGATTTTACTGTTTTTGTGCGAGAGGTGCGCGTTTGGGCACAACAATTGAAGCAACCTTAACTTTACAAAGAGCATCACGCCCTAGGAGGAAAACGGGTTTCTCTATCTTGCCTCACTTTCTAGCAGTTTTAGTAATCTTAAATTGATGGGAGACTATATGCTCTTTTATAGACAGAGAGAGGACCTGTTTCCTTACAAGCGATTATTCTACTTTCCATCAAAGTGAGATTTTAGGAAATCACTCCATCAATTTGACCAATCAATTAGGGTAGAAAATATGGCTCAAATCTCGTCAATATATAATTACCATACGTGCCGTAATGTGGGCCATTTAAGAAAATAATCTTACAAGAGGATCCATGGGACCTGCAGCCTCCCGGACTTCATCATAATTTCTTTTGAAGCGGGGCGAAGGGAATGGAATGACCTGTTCACAAAGATGCCTCAGTCTCATCTTTGATTCTGTGAAGGGATGCTTCCTTGTCCCATAGCAGAAAATTTTGATCATATCATGGATTGGCAAGAGCATGGTTGCATTTTCAGAAGCAGAATCCAAGTTAGAACTTGCTAAGGCTAAAGAAAGTTTCGTTTTTGATACCTTATTACACTTCTCGAATGCAGAAAACTTCAACTGTGGAAATCAAGACTCGAGCTCATCAGGGGCTGATCTCGAACAGCTTGAGGGAGGAACATGCCAATAGTAGCTTATATAAATACGGTTTCAAGTTTAACGAGTTTCAGAAAAAAATTCGAGCATGTTTTTTTTTTCTTTTTTCTGCGGACTAATTTAAGCTTGGTTTGGTAATGTAACAGATTTTAATCATAATCGGTTTTGGAAGCAAGATTATACAAGTAAAGATCACGGTCAAAACCCGTAAATTTAATTGCTCATAAGGTCAGGTGCATGAATGGAACTAGGTTTATTCTTCACGGAAGAATGGTACACGGAGAAGTCTTCAGATAATGAAGTGCTCTTGTGCTGTGTTTTTGTGAATCCCGGGGGATGCGTTGTGCGGTAGGTGTTGTGCGCCATGTTGTGTGGTGAAACTATGTCGTTTTGCTCATTTTCTTAGTATATCCAAGGGCTCTGTTTGGAGAGTTAAGTGTGGGGTTTAATTTTGGAGTTCAATTTTAGGGGATTTAGGCTCTTTGGGGTAGGGTATAGTGGGTTTAGACACTTGGATTTAGGTACTTTGGGTTTGGGCATTTCAGGTTTAGGGTTTAGACACTTTATAATGGTTTTTTCTTCGCTTTGGAAGTGTGCACAAAAATCAAGCAAATTGACGTAGTTTTGCCGCACAACACAGCATACAATACCTATCGCATAGCACCCACCCCGAATCTTGTTTTTGTATTTTCAAATGGGAGGGTTTAATTCTAAGAGAATGCTTAGGAAACAAACAACTTGCATGTCAACCCCGCAACCCATGGGAATCATGGGAAAACCAATATGACAAAAACCCAATAGCAACTTAAAAGAGGAACGAGGCCTGTAGCGAGTGTTTCTCACTACAGGTGTGTAGTGTAGCGAGTGTTTCTCACATCAGATTCACTAAGAATTTTTACCATTCAAAATATATTCTTACTGGTCAAAATATAAAAACATATCTCAACCGTTGATTGTCGCAATGGACGGCTCAGATGCTTTACTACACCCTACAGTGAGTTCCCTCACTATATGGCCTCCGGTTCCACTGAGAAGCCAGTGGATATTTGGTTTGATACCAATAAATACTACTCCAGTACTATACTAGTTTCATGAGGTGAAAAATAAATGTTCTATTAGGGAAAAAAAGGGAAGAAAGAAAGAACTAAAACTGAAAATAAAATACTAAAATAAAAACGAACAAAAAAGAGCAAAACAAATAAAGGGTCAGAATCCTCTCCATTCCTCATCTTCTCCGTCTATTTCCTGTAATGAATGGTCCTCATCTAGCAACACACCTCCAAATACATTTGTGTTTGAACTCGGAGTCGCTGAATGTATGTGAGTCCATGTGAATGGAAGGGCTTAGGACACAACTGTATTCAATATTATGATTAAAATTTTATTTCTAGCATTGCTAAAGAAAAAGATGATTGCCAAAGAGTAAATCATTTACGTTTGAAATTTTATGTGTGTCATATGCACTTATTGTATGGTTCAAATTATGTCACCTCATTGGCAATCGTAACATTTTTTAGTGTTTCGTAACTTTTCAGCAGTATGATTCGAAACATTTTCTATGATTCATAATATTTTGGTGGGTCTCGTAACATTTTATAAAGAAATCGTAACTTTTATTAATAAGAGGCAATCGATTCGTAACTTTTATAGAGGTACGTATGATACACACCCAAATAGGGGTGTGTATTGTAACGGTTCCCATAATCCACCCAAACCTAATCCACCGTTAATCCCCATCAAACAAACACCGAACTAGGGAAAGAGAGGCGATAATTCCTTCTGCACCGACGGGGGTGCACCAACCACGTACCGACGGCATCGAGGACGCTGTTGTGGGTCCCAACCGATCGATCCGAGCCATTCATCATTCTCAAAATCGAATTCCGAGTGGGCCAAGGCGGGAATCGAGGCAATCAGACGGCTGTATGACCCCATTTCACCCCATTTCATTCAAATTTTTGCGTCCCCGACACCATCGGTACGTGGTCGGTGCACCCCCGTCGGTGCAGGTAGAAGGGTTCAGAGAGAGGGAACATGTGCTTCCATCCCTTCAGTCCCACTCTATAGTCCCCTCCTACCCTGAAATCAAACATGACCTATAAGTCTACAAAATATAAGTATGATTGAAAATCAAGAGGCATGAACAATTTACATAACAAAAAGTAACTTATTAACATATCTTTTTACATCCGATCATATTGAGATTTCGTATGATTTAGTTTTCACGTGTTCTACGAGGTGAACGGTTCAGATTATAGTTTTGGGCTCGAGATGCGGACAAAAATTGAGAGTATCGGTGGAGTATGGAGTACCAAAAAATGAAGATGAATTAATCCCAATTTTCAACGGTTAAACGATTACATGCAGCCCAACAATACTGGGCCATCGTCTATGAGCCCATTTAGAAACCCAATATTTCTCATAAACCCCAACTCCACTTCTCACTCTTCACTCGGAAAAGTGCAAGAAAACAGTTTAGAGAGAGAGAGAGAGAGAGAGAGAGAGAGAGAGAGAGAGAGAGAGAGATGAAGAGGGCTTCATCTCAACCAATCCTGTAATTAATTCTACTCTCTTTGTTTCTTGCAATGCAGTTTCTTAATTTGTTATTGCTCTTTCTTGTTTTCATACCCTAAAGTTGTTAGCTTTTTCCTCCATTTTTTCTTGCCAACCAAACGGGAATTGATCGCATGCAGGATATACTGCAAAGAAAGTGATTACGAAGAAGTAATGGAAAAAGTTCAGTTTCAAGAAATGGCAGCGAAAGACAGAGGAGGAGGAGGAGAAGACGAGGATGAAATCGATGACATGGCTGACCAAGTCACCTGCATCAGTCTCCACAAACGAGAACCAATCAAACGAGGTAAATTTTCTTTAATAAGTTGCTAAATTTTACTGTTATTTTCTTGGAAAACGTATGAATATGGCATTTTCTTGGAAACCCTAAATACCTTTTCATGCCCTTGTAATGGTTTCAAATTGTAAGACTGTAAATCCTTGATTGTTGAGCAATTCTTGCTTTTTGATCGGCAATTGTTTGAGCAATTCATTAAGATAACATGATCCCCTCTTCCTAAAACAAGAGATTTTTGTATTCTTTATGGGTGACTATAATGAGCTTCGCATTCATTCATTCATTAGAATTTATCAGATGGGTATGGGATTATGAGGAGTAATTCTTATATAGTCTTGAACTGACATAACATGGGACCTGTACACACATCATATATATCCAACCCAAAACTTAAGCTTTAAGTCCCAACATTGTAATAACTGATTACCTATTTCGTACCAAAGCAATATCGGATTGTATTCCTTAACAGAACTGACATCCTAGCTTTCGATTCTCCGAAGTTATTTTTTAGCTTCAAGGAGGGGGGCCCAAGTAGGTATTCACATTTGGGATCGCCGACCATAAGCGGCCTGATCTAAGGATCACGTTTAGTGAACTTCTTGGAATTTGTTAATTTTGTTTATTTAGTTTATTTTCTAGTTGTTATTGTCGAGAGGAATAAGAAAAATATAAAAGTTTGGTGAGAAAAAAACTTTAAAATTCACTAGATACTGAAATAAAGCTTGAAAAATAAGGCAAAACACACTCCAAAAAACTTTTTTAAAAGAGAAACAAACAGTTCGATGTCTTTTCATGAAAGAATATCCAATCTTCTGGGAATGACGAAAAAGATAATTTCATATTTACAAACACCATTTCCGCTCTAGGGTTAATATGGTAGATATTGTTTTGAACAAGTGGTTGGGATTACCCGAGATGGTGGCCTAACTAGTCCTGAGCCTGCTCAACTTTCTTATGTAAGCTGACAGTTAATATGGTTATATTAGGTGAAGGAGAGCTGTCTTGGGATTCTGATATGTGGAGGCAAGAACAGAAGACAAGAGCAACAAGATTAGAGAAACAGCTCAAGGCAAGGTGGGCCCTTGAGGACCAAATTGAGGACCAACTAAACCGTTTTCATGGCCACTACAATCGGGCCACGGCCCCAACCCGGCTCAAGGATGTGGCCCAACTGCTGATGCCCAAGGGGGCTCCGGCCTATGAAATGGCCGCCTTGTCCTGGTTTGGTGATTGGAGGCCCACTGCTATTTTGGGCCTCCTCCGCTCCATGGCCCACTCCTCATCATCCCTATCGGAGCCCATGGGCCTTGAGGAGTCCCTGTCTCAGCTGATCCATGAGATAGGCATTGAAGAGGCAGTGCTTGATGAGGAAATGGCCGAGATCCAAGCCAACTGTGTCCTCCACCTGCCTTTCGGCCCAGCTGGCTCAGTGAACAACCGGGCAGCTGGGCCTGCCTTGGCCCGCGTCCAGTCTGAATTCAAGAAGATCCACCGGGTCATCACTAAGGCCCAGAACCTCAGGTCCACTTTACTCTCCTTACTTAATGGAATTAGTGTACAAGTTACCACGATAATTACCACAATGTTGACAGTTATTAGCAGTTAATAATAAGTACATGCATAATCTGGTACAGGTTTAGGGCACTGGAGTTGGCAGTGAAGAAGGTGTTGTGTCAGACCGATGCAGCCGAGTTCTTAGTTGCATTTGTGGGTATTCAAGACTTGATCCATCAGATTGCTGCACAGCAGAAACTGCGAAAGGGTCCAGTCTCGGTGCCTCTCAAGGCCTTGGGGTGTAGTTAAGATCAGGGGAATGTCGACAATTATAATCAAAACAATCAGATTCAATCAGGGAAAAGCTGTTTTCAGCAAAGACATTAGGTACCATGGTTCTACCTTGTTTTCATATCCAATTCCAGAAACTTTAGCTGCAACAATTGTTAGTAGGTTGAAATAGTAGTCTTTTCCTTTCTGTGCCACGGCTATACCGATTACTGAATACTTTTCTGTACAGACAGATTTTTTTTGTTGTATGCTGGTTGTGGCATTAGGAAGCAATACAAGATTTATGCTTGAATCAGCACCAGAATGCGGATTCATAGGTTTTACGTAGTTTTTGGCTGGAGACTTTTTTCGTCGTTGTTGTCGTTGCCATTGGTAGGATGTGTTTGTATGTTAGAAAGTTAAATTACAACAATAAACGACGATAAGCTCGACCTCAAGAACTCATCTTGGACACCCGAAGGAGAAAAAGACCACTTGGGCAGGGCTTAACCAAGAGTATTTTTGGCTCGAGACTTTAGAGACCTTTCCTGAGAAAGACGGGTTTGGTTCTAAATTCTGGTACGTTATACGCCATGATCTACGGAGAGAGCGAGCGCCCAACAATCGAACGCCGATTGTGTTACGGAATCGATCTCTTAAAAAAGACATAGTTATAAAGTCTAATTGCCTATTGCATTTGCCAGACGTGCTAGTATTTGTTAAGCTAGAGCCTATTCCACGAAATTCACTTATTTTGTGCCTTACGAGGCAGGTCATTCTCTCACAATACATTAACTCGTAAAACTAAGTCAATTTCTGACTTGAGACGTTTCTGGAACGACTTAATACCAGTTTTACCTTCTGATCCATTCTATTCAAATTATTGGTTTAGCATATTACCAATTATATACGCATACTCCTCCTTCTACACCTTTTTTGAAAAGTATTTAATCCAACTTTTTATTCCTTTTTTTTTTAGCCGCAGCTTTTATTCATTATTTTAGGTAAACATTATGAATTGATTAGATTATCTCACTTGTGGCATGAAGTCATACTTGAATGTACAAAGCGTTTAAAACTAGATTATCTCACTTATGGCATGAAGTCATACTTCAATGTAAGTACTAAAAAGAGTTAAAAAATAAACCATAAATGTCGTACTCAATATACGTTCACTACTCAAATTCATATTAATATTACAAAAGTTCTTTTTATAACCGGGTGTCCGGGCCACTTTGCGCGTGTTTAACGACCAAACAAACCCTTCAGCGGCCTGAAGGTTTGAAATGTTTAGCCTCCGTGGGATTAAAACGTGCGACTTCGTAGAGAACTAACACTTATTGCTTTCTCATGCTCACTGTCAAACCCGGCGGGTTAATGTTGCAAAAGTTAATTACCTAGACAACCTAATCACGTAAGGATCTTGAAGAGTTTACATCATAATCTATTTTGATCAAGAAATCATAATCACGCATATACATCAATAGATCGTAAGCAATCTAATGACGTGATCCTAATTCCTAACCACTCTCAACCCCTAGTGCTATAGCTATAGCCTATTACATCGTAGGGCTATTGCATTAAACACCCTAATGGATTGATCCTATCTACCCTAACAGTAGTGTTTATATTCTATCACATCAAATCTCCTAAAATAAGGGATGCCTGATCTTGTGGGTCCTCAGAGCCCTTGCTCATTCACATGATCCACTTGGGGCCATTATTCAGTGGTCTTGACCCCTAATACCATAGTTGTTAAATCGCGAATTGAATCGAGAATCGGAATAACCTTTTTTCGGATCGTGAATTGAATCGTAATGATTCATTCTAAGTTTAAAAAATACTTGGAAAATGTGTCTACGCACTTGCATAATAAAGGTACGTTGTAAAATTGACAAATTTAAGCTTAAATCAATATTGAAGTTTTTTTCTAACATAAAGTGATGATTACATGGTCTAATAGGAAAGAGTAAATATTTGTACATGAAACTTAAATACTATAATAAAATGGATATATGCATATAGATATAAATATTCATTATCAAAATGAAAGCTTAGCCTTACAACAAATAATAATAAAGGTTTAGGTACAAACCTAGTTTATATGGCAAAATTAAGGTAAAACCACTAAAGTGATTTCACATTAGTCGAATGTAATAATTGTGGGAAACCTTGATTCGCATATAGATTCATATCGTTTTTGCATGAATCTTGAATCAAATCGCGAATCGAACCGTGAATCGTATGATTCACTACCGATTCTTGACAAACCTTGATTCACCTATAGATTCGTATTGTTTTTATTTGAATCGTGAATCGTGCGATTCTGACAACTATGCCTAATACCCTTATCCACGACATATTTTTGGGATTTATGCTTTGAGTGAATTGGGATTATGTAATTTTGGACTCTGAATTGTTTTGCTTTGTAGATTGATGAAATAGGGGTTTTGGACTCCTTTTTTTTTTTTATTATCAATCTTCGGGGTTTTGGACTTTGAATGAGATTTTTTTATTTATTTATCAGAGCCGTTTTTTATAGGAGTGTTATTATTTCTGAACGGAAGAGCTGTTTTTTTTTATTTATTGAGAATCTATTGTTTGGGCAAAATGGAAAATGCACAAAATTGTAGCTATCCAACCCTTCGTATCTAGATCTCGGTTTTCTGGGCTACCCATCGGTAACGGTAAAGGCCTCTTTCCGTAGCGACTGCGGCGGGAATGAGCCATAGCTGGATGCTAATCATGTGTTATCCTCCCACCCATACGAGCGGATTGGTGGGTTTCGACACCGGTACTGTTTTTTTTAGTGTTTTTGTTGAATTTTGTTTGTGTTTCTTGCTGTGCTGGGGGACCAACGTGCCCTTTGTAATAGTTTGTTATCGATTATGCATATATGTTTATGTTTGCTTAAAAAAAAAAAAAAAACTCATATCTCCCTTCTTCTACAACAAAACAAACCAAATAACTTTTTATCCCTTTTCTAAACTATATCAACTTATTTATCCCCTTCTTATTATATCTCATTCTCCCCTCTAAAAATATATCCCGCTAACAAACAGGCCGTTAGTACTGGACCCAAAAAAATATGTGGTGGATAAGAGTGTTAGGGCACTACGTGACCGTATCCCAAGACCACCAAATAATTTTTCCTTGCATGCAACGTGTACTAATAGTATTCCATACACCACTTGAAATCGAGAATACATCCCATGGAATTGGATTATGATGTGTGCAAGTTGTGATCCAAACCCACTTCCCATCACATGACACAAAATCTCTTGATGAATTGATTGCATGGAGATATGTTGTCCTTCTTGTCTTTAGAGTTGGATACCGAAAGAGGCAAATGCGAACAGTGTCTGAAGTTTGTTTGGCAGGACATAGACTTAACAGCTGGAGCAGCCCCCGAGACTTAGTCCGGTTGATTGATGAGTTTGCTCACCACACAAGTAATCAGGGTTGAGTCAGACTGCAAGAAAGTATTTTTTATGTGAATTGTCTGCATTTGATCGGTCCGTGAAGGGATAAGTCCAAGCGCGTGCAAACTGGCTAGAACACCAATGACGACCTTCAAATCTTAAAAAAAAGAAAAGAAAAAAAATTACGTTTAAAGTAGTGATATTACGAGTATATTACCATTATTTTGATTTGAAGGATACGGCGAACATTTTAAAGTAGTGATATTACGAGTATATTACCATTATTTTTCGAGGTAAATTACGTTTAGAATCTTCATTTCTCTTTTTTGTTTTTTGAACTGCAAAAAAGGTGAGAGGAGGCAACCAACGCGCAACTCCCTTGGACATAACCATATGGGCTCTCAACCAGATGTAGAATGTCCGGTTCGAGTTGTAGCTATTATCCAGAATGACAGGCCGTCGCCATAGTACCATCTAGATACTAGATGGACAAAGAGCCCTCCACGCTAGTCTTGCAGTTGGCGGGACTCGAATCTTGTCGAACCGTGTACGGAATGGAAGAGCATTTAAACCCATTCACCCTTGCCATCTAAGCTACTGCCGTCGGTAATTGAAATTGTGTTTTTGAAACATTTGGAAAACCCAGAAAGCTGCGGTAAAGAGACAACTCTATTGTTTAAATTAGAAAATACTCCATTTTGAGCCCATTTTTAAATTAAAATCCTGGTTGAAAGGTGTTATTGCCAATTTTTTTATTTTTTTTATTTTGTGACGGAGCATATTCTATTTCTTCATTCCCTTCTGTATGAAATTTTTAGAACCCGTGTAACTGAGGTGCACTGTAAATCTGCAATGGACAACATGCTTCCTTAATTGAGAGTTATACTGTTGATGATTAACATTGAAGCAGAGGATTATGAAATTTATCGATGTTAATTACACGTGTTAGAGTCTAATCAAGGCTTGATTTGGTACAAGAACACAAGGACCGCATACCCATCGGACCAAGTCGAATGTGGGCGGAGCCGGATCTGGGGTTTCCAGATCCGCACCCCTGACAACGACGGCGGCAGCGGCGGGTGACAGCTCTGGCGATTTGCTGCATTTTTTTTATTTTTTGTATATTTTTTTTTTGGTTTGTTTTGTAGGTGGTTTTTGGCCGGCGGTTTTGAGGGCCAGTGGTTATATTTTGGTTGTTTGTGTTTGCGGTTTTTGGGGTGGTTTTGGTTAATAATATTCTTTTACCTCTTTACTCTAAAAGTTGTCTTAAAGGTAGTCGGTAGGAGTATTATTTACTTTTCGCAATCTTTTATTTAGTTTTTTTTTTTCTATCATAATTATTAGAACAATAGTTAATCTATAAAATTTAACAAAATAAAAAAAAATTAAGAAGACAAGAAAAGATAGCAGAATATTTATTTAGCCGAAATGGGTTTAATCCAAATAAATGTAAGCCAATCATTGCTGGCCCCTCCAATGCAAAAGGAGCAAGAGAAAATCATATCAAAAAGTGGTGAGAAAAAGGGGATCACACATGATGCTAACATGTGCGATTGACTTGTGCATAAATTTTAAAAAGGTGAATTTCTTGTGTGATCTAAATGTATCTATGCTTCTTTGATGATGGCAATTTTGAAGGGGTAAAAGAACTAAATGACAGATAATGAGAATTTTTGGAGGGGGGCCTATGCAGGACTTAATAATCAGCTTATGATCATGCTTGACAGTACACAGGCGTGCACATAAAATAGTGTTCATGTGTAAGATATATCTTTCCCGTGGACCCGTCAATAATATATACTATTCTGGATAAGTTTTATAAGGAACACAACGCATTCTTTGTTTATCTTCTTGTTTCACAATACGTTGCATTATTATCTCGTTTTTAATCTCGTGATATGTTGGGAAAGATAAAAAGAGAGTCATGCGGTAGACGATAAGTCCAAAATTCACAAAGAAACACAATTTTTTTCCATTTTTGTTGGGTTTTGTTGAATTTTAACTCTCAATATATAGGAAACCAATTGCCAAGGCAATCTCTACTAGTCTTGTTTGGGACATAGGAGTCAATTATTTAAAAGAAGTGTATGGGAAGATAATAAATTCTGCAAAATATATATGAGTTGAAATTTTATTTATTTTTACATTGTTTGAATTTGAATATTAATGGAGTTGTTATCTTGACAGAAATAATAGTGAAGAATGGTAATCATGTGCACTTCTTCTTCATTTTTTAACGACAGGACATGCATTGGTTAAGGTTTACTCCTAAAAATATGTTGTTTTTTTTGTAAAGAGATAGACATATATATTAAATCAAAATCACCGCCAAAACCGGCAACCAATACAAGCAACACAAAACAACCGGCCCAAAACCGCCGGCCAAAAAAACCACCTACAAAAAATAAAAAGTACAGAAAATGAAAACATGTCGAAATATGTAACAATTGTACAAGGGTCCTATTGTCAGCCCAACTCACTAGGCTCGTAATAAGGCAAGAAGAAGACAAAAAAACACACTCTAGTGTATTTTTACACATTGTTATACACTTTCACACATTCTTAAGCACTTTTCACACATCTCAATACATTTTTTAAATTTTAACGACAATCCAATGAGCTGATTTTAGAATTTTCCGTTGTATAATACTGAATTGTCGTAGAAGTAGTAGATGAAATTAAAGTACTTTGGCTCTCTCGCGACTTTCCTCTGGCAATAAATAATTGGTTTTCGGCTTTTCGCCCCATGGTAGAAGCGTGGGTGAGGAAAAGAGAGAACTGTTGTTTGATTTTTTTTTTAAATTGAGAGAGAAAGAAAAGACAATGTGAGATTTGGTCAATGAAAAACAAAGCGATAATTTTTTGTTTTTCATAGTTGGATTGGATTACCAATACCTAGTTCTTCCTCGGTTTACCAATTCACCTTAACAAGGATATCCATAGTCCGATCTATTTATGAGATCAAACAAGGAATTGAGAGTTTATGAGTTTACTAATCCAATCGTATGGGTGAAGAGACTTATCAAGCATAGGCTTAAAGCGTAACGCATCCATAATATGAAAAGATAAAATTACTGATAAGTTCCATTGGAACAATTTCTTCGCTATCGACTTACCAATCCAACCGCATGTTAAAGGATTCACTGTCTAGTGACTCCAATGGGGTTTGCAGTCCAATATCCATATCCATTTGCGAAACCAAACATTGAATTGGGAGTCCTATAGGAACAATTTCTTCGCTATCGACTTACCAATCCAACCGCACGTTACGGGATTCACTATCTCGACTTACCAATCCATCTCCATGACTCAAACGATGGGGTTGGCAATCCAATATCCATCATGACAATGAAAACCAAACAATGAATTGGGAGTCCTTTAGGGTTTAATCCAATATCTCTAATCCAATCGCAAACCATCAAATCAATGAATTGGGAGTCCTTTAGGGTTTCTCTAATCCATGTGTAAAATCTGTGAAAGAGATATCAACTTTTATCAAATCAAGAATAGCCTTAAAAAGTCTTTAACCTCCTCTTGGAAAAAATGTCTCAAATCTCAATCCTCACATCATCAAATATTTGGTGGTGCCCACCAAAACAAAGTGAGAGGTTGGAGCGTAGGCTCAGTAGCACCGAATAATCTTTCCCGACCAACCCTGCAGTATGGTGCTCTGCTGGTACTCTTACAGGTGAGCATTTATGCGGTGTGATGAATGTATACATTACCGCTTCTGTGCGCGCAATTAAATCTTGACCTTTTTCTTCACGCAGCATCGGATGTGTCTGATTCTCTGATGATTTTTTTTCCCCTGAGGGTCAAGCGTTCGAATCAGTTTACGCTCATCTCAATTCTCTTCTCCGGTCCGATCATAGGCGTACATTAATGCTAGGACTACAAAATTTACAATAATTACTTTCCGGCGACCTGATCTTAAGAATCAAACCCTGATAAATTGTATGAGTAGCAAATCCCGCAATATCAACTAGACTGACACTCTTCATGCAACATCGGAGGTGTCTGATTCCCTCCATGATCTTTTTTCCCCCCTCAACGGTCAAGAGTGTTCAGATCAGTTTACACTCACCTCGATTCTCTTCTCTTCTCTGGTCCAATCAAATGCATACCATCCACGCTAGAACTAGAAAATTCACAATATATTACTTTCTATCGACCTGACATCAAGAATCGAATCATAATAAATGTGCAAGTAGTAGACCCGGCAACCAACTGGACTAACCCTCGGATCTCATTCTCTCCATGATCTTGACTACTCAGTTTACGCTCACCCCGATTCTCTTATCTGGTCTGATCAAAGGAATACTATCCACGCAAGAAGTAGAAAATTAACAATAAATTACCTTCCGTGGCAACCTGATCTCAAAAATCGAATCCTGATAAATTGTGCGAGTAGCAAACCTGGTAACCAACCAAACTAACGCTCGGGTCTTATTCTCTCCATGATCTTGACCACTCATCCGAATGGCCCCACGAGAATATCTTCCGCACAAGATCCTTGCTAGTAGGAGTGCCCGATGATTTTCGGACACGTCATCTGGCCTAACTGACAGCAATTTGTCTTATTATAAGGGACCACCCTATTTTTCCGGATATCCTGCCGCTTTTGATATCCTGCTAATTCAATGCAGCCGTAATTTGTCTCCCAATGTTAATGAAAGCAAACCGCATCGCCCAAATTACAACGTCCCAATCGGCATTTTATTTCCATCTCTCGGAATCTGACCTACAGGGCTACGAGCCGCCGACCGGAGTCTCCCGTTCGGAAGAACATTCCATAACTTTCGGGTTATCCGTTTATGTAGTGGGAGAAAGAACTCATTAAACGGGTAAAAATATTCCACGCAGGGAACAAAACTCTATAAACGGAGAACCAACCATTCCTAACAACATAGGTAGCCCAGCGACAAAGCACAAGTCGGGTCATACCGGCTTGCCTCTTTACCATGTTTTGCTTCAATCGTGGCGCAAGCCGAGCTTAGAATAAGTAAATTAACAAAACGAAAATAAAACAGAAAAAAAAACGAAAAATAAAAGGGTAAAATATGTACTTGTCCCTTAAACTATCCCAAGAATTTTTATTTACCCCTTCAACTATCAATTGAACACGCTTGCCCCTTCAACTATCAAAACATTACTTACTAGGGAAAAAATCGTTTTTTCCATCCAAATTCCTAACGGTAAAGTTAACACCAAAGGTTAACTTGTCTTTACACTTAAGTTTAGAACGAGACCTAAGTCGAAGGCGTAATTGAAGAGATAATGAGAGAAAGAGACAGAGAAAAAGAGGAAGGCGAGTGGATCCCGGCCGGCAAATGGAGGAAGGTACGTATGTAGTGCTTTCGACCATGGATTCAACTCCAAGTTTGGATTCATCAGATTCAGAACAGAGAAAGAAGCATGGGAAGCAATAATGGAGCGATATAGAATCGTCATAAGGGAGAGATACAATTAATTGGGCCACAACCTCTCTCTCTCTACAGATCAATCCGTGTGATGGAGAAAGCCATACTGACCGGATACTTGGTAATAAGTATCCTAACCCAACTCAAATACATGGTTATGACGACATTCACCCATATGGGTTTGTTTAAATCGGCTGAAGAAGCCATTTATTTAGGTGAATTACATTCCACCACCACCACCATTAGTAATGAAAACAACAATCACATGCTAATGTGGGATGGATCATCTCCATGCCCAGTCCTAATCCCAATCACATGGTAAATGATTGTTAGGGTTCGAATGCGACTGAAGGATAAAATCCCCATATCATTTTGTGATTTAGGGTTTGAGAGTAAATGTCCCTTTTACCCTCTTCTTTTGGCGCTTAAACAAAGAGTAATGGTGAGATTTAACTTTGCCGTTAGGAATTTGGATGGAAAATCAATTGTATCCTTAGTATAAGTAATGTTTTAATTGATGAAGGGGCAAGCATGTTCAATTGATAGTTGAAGGGGGAAATAAATTTTTTTGGGGAAGTTTAAGGGGCAAGTATATATTTTACCCAAAAATAAAACACCCACAAACTATCCTCAATCCAGGAATCCAAGGGCTCAAGACAAAATCTTTAGGCGAGACTGGCCCTTGTCGCTGGAGTTGTAGAATCCGTGTTGTCGAAGTCACCCAAGTTGCACACGACGTCGAAAGAGAGCAGGGGTAGAAGATCTCTGAAATACGGGGTTCGAATGAGGAGTTATCAAGGCGAGAAGGATAAAGGAAGAGGGGGTGCTAGTGATCGGACCCTGGAGCAAGCGAAGGAGGGAGAAAAGGGGAGAAAAATGAGGGGCGGGAGGGAAGGTCGATATTCCATCAATATGATTTTGAAAGTAATTAAACAGCCGAAAAATATATCATTAGCATGTATCAGACACCAACGCAGGTTGGTTCAAGTAGTTCGGCACTTGTTCCCCTTAAGCAAGGTCTCAAGTTCGAGTCTTGTGAATGGAGGAAACTTGCGCTGGGAGAGCTTTACCCCTTCGTGGGCCGACCCGGCTCGCACCGGATTTAGTCGGGGTCTAGTGGGCTTCCGGATACCGGTGGTTTAGACCAAAAAAAAAAAAAAAAAAAAAAGCATGTATCAGACGATCAGTATAATTACAAAATGAATGCTGAGACAAATATATCTTGATCATGTGATTGTTAATATCTAGGAGTTAACACCTTTTTTTTTGAAAAAAAAACAAAACAAAAAACAAATGTGATGTTCAAACGAACTCAGAAAAGAGGCAAACTAGTACTAGTACACCCATTAGCGCGTTACGAGAACCTATTGTCCACTCTTTGCCGGCTAGAGCTGGTTGTCATAGTTTTTTGTTTTGTCATAGCTATGTAGCACTTCGGACCCGGGGGACCTGCTGCCCGCGTGGTCTGGCAGGCTTTGCACCCCTATTCGCACCATTCGTTTCGCGCATCAATAGTTCGGATTGCATTTAATGTACGGTTAGATACACTTTAGAGAGTTGAGAATTTGAGCCGTAGATGGACAAAACGGCCGGCTGGATGAGGTTGGCACCCCCAATTCAGTTAGCTTGGTGAAACAATGGAATTATTTTGAAAAATAGGTTGCACTCGGCAGCACATGAGGGAAGAGTGTTAAAATATATTTTACAGTGCTCATCTTAGCCACCCAAACTTGATTAATACTATAATTTAGAGATTTTTTACCAGTAATATAATATATAGAGGTTATTACTCCACCTATTGTCAATAGAATTTAGGTTGGAACACTCCAAGTAATTTAAAATGAAAAACAAAATCTAGAAAGAACAAACTCAAAGGGGTTGGTAAAGTCGTATTGTTTTGAGACTTAGGAGTCTGCTCCCATTTAAGTCTCATGTTTTGATGAGTGCAATTTTGTTCACCCTCCTTTAAAAGAGAGTGAACAAAACTCTCCTTCCTATTGGTTGAATTAGTATGGGTCCCACTACAAAGTGATGTCATGCTTACCTGTGCAATAATTTTTTTTGGTAAGCATGACATTACTTCGTAGTGGAACCCATACCAATTCAACTAATAGGAGAGAGGGTTTTGTTGACATTCTTTTAAGGAGGGTGAACAAAATTGCTCTCTGTTTTGATTCCACTTGCCAACAAGCTCTTGAGCCAATGGGGGCTAAGTTGAGGTACGTGCAAACTGACACGGACATCCGAAGGAAAAAAAAATTTAGAATCCGCACCGCATGTAGTGAGATTTGTGTGGAACCCTTCTATTGGGACAGACGAGGGGGTACCGATGGGGTACCAACAGCGTCGCCGACGCCGTTGTGGGTCCCAAACGGCCCATCCGAGCCGTTCATCGTTCTTAGAATCAAATTCCGAGTGGGCCTACGCGAGAATCGAGGCAATCGGACGGCTGTATGAGCTCGATCCAAAATCACCCCATTTCATTTGATTCTAAGAACGATGAACGGCTCGGATTGGCCGTTTGGGACCCACAACGGCGTCGGCGACGCCGTCGGTACCCCATCGGTACCCCCTCGTCTGTCCCCGTATCTTTACCGATTTGTGTGGGCTCACCACGGACTCCCCAAAGAGTTTTCAAACTGAGAAATTTTAGGAGGGGTCAGAGCAAACCCGTGAGTAGATAGATCTTGATCATTTGGCCAAACTCAGTTTTATTCCATTCCTTTTGTTGGTCACATTCACAATTGAATTTTCGCCATAATATGCATCTGTCTAGGTTGGGGTAAAATATATCGATTGCCTTGTTTTTTGTCGTTTTTCATTAAGAAGATTAGTTTGACTTTGTTCAAAATATTTATACTGAATTCCGTCACGTAAGTTTCGCTGGGCTTATATCAATACTATCTTGTTCAAAAAAAAAAAGAAAACTAGAGGAGTATCAAATATCAAAAAAGCAATATGTTTGGAATGTATTTGTTGTGAAGTAGATAGGCATTCGCCTGTCAATTAAGAAAATTATTCCAATTAATAATATTCGATTTATTTATTTTTTTTGCATGACCAATTTATCTATGCCGATTTCTAATTAAAAACTCTTTGAATCGCTGATGTGAATTTAGAGCACCTAATCTCAAATATATTGGGACAACTGAAAATTTACAAAACACATATTTTTACAAAACTAGTAGATGTTAGTAGTACTTTGTAAGAAAATGTAATTTCATTAAACTTATAAAAAAAATGGCGACGGACTGTTTCCGTCGACTCTCAAAGATCTTAAATTAACAAGGGATTAACTATATATTCTTACAGGATAAACTAGACATAATAATACTTTTCTCAATATATAAAATAGGAGTTTATGTACTGTACTTGTCACATTCGTCAGTGAGTATTGCTACATCACATCATTATTCGTAAATGATTCATTGCACCTACTCTAGGACCGAAAATAAAATTTTATTACCGCATGTGACTGATATTTGACTAATAGGAATTAGCCGCAAGAAAGAGCTATGGGAGCTCGAACTCGGGCCTTGTCCCTCTAAGTCCAAATCTCCACGATCTAAGAGCATTTTCAACGCAACTCTATATCTTCATTTTGGAGATTGCATGTTACATATTGAAGAGAGATTTTGGTGTGACTTATGGTCTTTTTTAGTTTTACACTTTCATTTTCGTTCCAAGTCTCTAAAAACGACGATGATCCCTCCAAAAAGTACACAAAATTAAAGAAAAGAGGGGATAAAATTGTAAAAAATTTCTTCAATATGTCACGTCCGGTCTCCAGAATAGAGAAATAAAGATGCCGGAGCGAAGATGCTCAAGCAACCCCTCAGTGGTAGCTACTACTGTAAAGAAATAGTAACTGTTAAAACATGAAGAATTAAAAATTAATCACAGTTGTAATTAGCACTCTAAAGTGTATAAATAATTGCAGTGAGCCACTGAGCACTTGTATCTTCTCCAGTGCTCCTCCGGCCTACATCTTTAAGGCACGCACTCCCTCTCTCTCCTCAACTGGTTACACTGAGAAACTAGTGAGAGAAAGCTCTGGGGGGAGAAAGCTAAGAAACCCACCAAATTAGCAGAATTTTTTTTTAAAAAAGAGAGAGAAAAAAATGTTTGCATCAGAGAATGGGTTATGCGGAGACCCGAGGCTGAAGGCCATATCAGAAGCCATAAGGGTCGTCCCTCACTTCCCCAAACCAGGTGTGTGTACCTTTCTTTGAGGATTTTCGTCGAACAGTGTATGTGCTTGCTTCATGTTTGGTTTACCGCTCTCTCTTTTTATTTTATTTTTTTGGGTTTAGGAATTATGTTTCAAGACATTACAACTCTGTTGTTGGACCACAAGGCGTTTAAGGACACTGTTGACATCTTCGTCGATCGTTACAGAGACATGGGCATCTCTGTTGTTGCTGGTACTCTCTCTCTCTCTCTCTCTCTCTCTCTCTCTCTCTCTCTCTCTCACACACACACACACACACACACACACAAATTTGAAGTGTTCTACTTATAAAAAAATATAAAAATAATTCTGGAGTATTAGTCTTCCTTTTGAAGTTTTGGGATTTGGGAATTTACTATATTAGAATTATGATTTCCCATTTAATTGGAAGAAACATTTAACTGACAATTTAACGATTTGGATTACAATTTTAGCCGTCAAATAAACAACTTACCACATGAATATATTCCAATAATTAGTCTAATTAAATCTCCATTGGGTTCGGTAAAAGATTTCCTGCATGGATTTTGGAGTAAGTTTTTAATTAAAAGAATGGCTGAAAACTTGAAGTTATATGTTCTGGAAACGACCGAATTACCAGTTTGTCTAACCAATAAAGTCCACTCTTTTAGTTGTTTTTCTTTTTGTGTTATTACATCACATTGGTTCAGATAAAAGTCGTGCAACCCTTTAACATGTTTCTTGTCTGTAGTTTTCTATGCTCACTGGGTGAATTTGTACATTGTAGGAGTTGAAGCTAGAGGTTTTATGTTTGGCCCTTCCATTGCATTGGCAATTGGTGCAAAATTTGTTCCCCTACGCAAACCCAAAAAGTTGCCAGGTATGCTATTAGATTTTCATTTCCACCTCCCAATGCAACCTTACTATATGCTACTGTCTTTACGAGCTGTGCGACTCGACCATAATGATGTTTTTCAGAAACCCACAAATTTTTTTGATACTCCGTGGTTATCAGTATAACAGAAAGAAAAAATTGGTGTGAGCGACACCGATTACTAATGAGACCATGCATTGTTAGTCTATCAGTGCTAATTAATGACCTCTGATAAGGGTCATTCATCTTCCACGGGATGTCGTCATACTTTTAGACTTAATGTTTCTAGGCATGCTTTTAGACTATAATTTGGCGAACAACGTAAGTGAAACGTTAACGGTATTTTTGGATGGCCATAATCTTGAGCGGTGATAATAATCCAGTTCTACAAGCCAGTAGCTAGTAAAAGTAATGATGTTCATATATGTTTCGGAACAGTTTCTATGAACTTTGTTCGAGTTTGCCCCTTTCTTTTGCTCTTTAATAATCAATTGTGCTAGTTCCGAGATTACCACGTCCACGGGAGGGTGGATGGATCAGGTTCCTACTTAATTTGGGAATGTAGTTCTGACATGTATATGTATTCACAAAGTTAATGAAAGATGTAAAGGGAGTGATGTGCGAATGACCTCCGTACACAGCGATTCAAATTTCATGGGATGTCTAAACATGCCCTTGGTGGAAAATGAAATAGGTAGCCCATATGCAATCTATTACTGCGTTTTTTTAGCAGCGTGCGTCTTGATTAGTGTGACTCAACTCTTCTGGGTTCTTTTTTCTATGTTGTTCTAGAAACTAGTTACTATTAATGTACTTCCTTTTCTGGTAAACTTGAAGCAAGATTGTCTGATTTTATGTAGGGGAAGTTATCTCTGAAAAATACGAGCTTGAGTATGGTAGTGATTGTTTAGAGATGCACATTGGGGCTGTTCAACCTGGGGAACATGTGTTGGTTATTGATGACTTAGTGGCTACGGGGGGGACACTATCCGCAGCAATAAAGCTTTTAGGTATTGTCTGCTTCTCTCATGATTTCTCTTTCGCGGGTTCAGAATTTATTTCGACGTGTTTCTTTATGACTGACTACTACTTTGCTTGGAAAATTTGTCAACTAGAACGTGTTGGAGCCGAGGTAGTTGAGTGTGCATGCGTTATCGGGTTGCCAGAGTTCAAGGTAATTCTTTGTACTTGCTATGGCCTATGAGGGACTCCTTGTTCTTTGCATCATGTGATCCAGTGTATGCTGCTACTGAAATATTTATCTTCTTCTTTTCCTTCTATTCTTTGTCACAATTAATTTCCAATTGCAAAATATTTTACTTTTCCTTTGTTTTTTCTTACTTTGCTTTCCTTCGTCATTGATTAACTGCTAAGAATGTTGAGAGTTGGATTAATAAATTTTTTTTTTTTTGAAACGGATGAACATTCATGTTGGATTTTTTTTTTTTTTTTTTTGAGAGAGAGTTGGATTAATATTCATGTTCTCTACTGTTATATTAATGGGCGAAGAGTATTTCTCTTGAGCGTGCTCCTCCTTTGAAACGCTTACTTACAGCTTAATCTCAGGCAATGACTGCCTCCCCTCTTTGCTAGATGATGTGATGTTCTTGCCTTGACTTCATCAATTACAGTGAAGGGTGACCTTGACTTTGGTAGATATCATTGTAACTCTTCTTATAGTTGACTGGAATTTTCCGAGGGAGTCAATTTTTTGCACCTACTTTTTGCAGTTTTAGTGCTTCATAATTATGATGTCAAGTCGGTTGAATTATGGTAGTGGAGCATATTATCTGGTCAAAAAGCTTAACCAAGGCTATTATTATCAAGTGGAAGTGTTCTGAATGGTTTTACGGCTTATTTTAATCTAATAATATTCTAGGCCGGATTTGTATATTAATAAACGGGGTATTTAGGTCGTCTTCATTATGTTTATAATAGACTTGGTCGACAAGGGTTGAATTTGTTTTTGAAGTGACATCTTGTTAGTTGGACCAGCTATCCCTAAATCTAAAACATTTGTCTAGGGATATCTAAGGAATCCTTCGGTGTAATAATGCCACGGCTTAAACAAACCTTCAAAACCCATCGTCTTCTTCCTATTGTTCACGCTGTTACTAACCTGTAACCAGGTCCCTGGAGATCCTAGTTTTGTTGGCCCCTCCATTCCCTTCATGCGACACCTTGCCATAGTGGCCCAAAGTTAATGAAGAACAAAACAAGGGCCAAGTTATTATCTGTGTGACAGCCCCAAAGAGGCTTTCAGCCCTGAAAAAGTTAGCTTGGTGAATCTTATTTTATGACATACCATAACCTCTTCTCTCCTCCCTTGCTTTGAGTTAGAACTAGAAACTGCTGTTGTCAGGAACTTGCAGTACCTACTTAATGAATTTTGAGCAACAAATCCTTTGAGAAATAAGCCAAATCAAACCCTTTATCTATGTGTCCAAATTCTTGAACCTTTTTCCTGTCTTTGAACACCATTAGCTACTAACTTTCCTTGTCCTAAATCCATGATCAAAACTTCTTGTGCATCATATCCATTTCCGCGAAGCCGAGTTCAGTGGTGGTGAGAAAGAGAGACATTGCAATCTAATATTTTCGCGTATAGCTACTGGTACTGAAGGTGAGGAGTACCGAAAATGTAGAACGGCATGCGGGGCCCACTTTTGGGTCCCACACGAGTGATCCAAACCGTTCCTGAATTCTGAACAAAATCTACTTAGGCATAGCCAATTGAGTTGAATTTTTTGCAAGGGGACCTTTGGAAAAATATTTTAAAATGATTGAACGGTTTAGATCATTCGTGCGGGGCCCACATTGCACCACTGAGTTCATATGAATTTGGCATTGTATTGAAGTCAATTCCATTACAAATTACTGTGTCATATCATCTTGCCAAGTTTGCTTATATAAAGATTTTTAAGGTTTCAGAGAGGATGTACACTAATGCATAAATGAGTCTTAGAACTTTGCGTTCCATGAAGTGAGTTAAGTGGGTTTAGATTCCTCACGAGCAGTAATTCCTTCTTTCCTGTAATTAGGTGCTGATAGTGATTGGATTATTGGATGTTGCTTCCGAACTGATTGTGTGTACTATTTTGTATTTTGACACTAATTTTAGTTGTCACATTTTCTGCAGGGACAGAATAGGCTGAATGGTAAGCCACTATACATCCTCGTGGAGCCTCGTCAATAGAATTTGTGGTATTTTCCCTTTGCTCTTCAATCCTAGTAAAGAAAAGTTTGTTCAGATCCTTATTTACTTGCACGATTCCATTGCTCTAGTCCTACGGAACTGTCTAATTGTTGTTTGCTAACATTTTTAAAGTTGTTAAACTCACATTTTCAACTTTTTGGATCCAAAAAAGGAAATTCTCTTTGTCTACAACATTGTGCTTTACCGTTCCATGTTTAGGTTGCTGGACTCGAGCAGTTACTATGAACTTTCGTCACACAGTAAATGTGTTGGAACATTTTGCTGCTTTTCTATGCAAGTCTTTTGGTGGTTTTCACGCAGAAAAGCTTCTTTTGTATGGCAAGAAGCTTA
This sequence comes from Vaccinium myrtillus, assembly GCA_016920895.1. Classification (NCBI taxonomy): domain Eukaryota; kingdom Viridiplantae; phylum Streptophyta; class Magnoliopsida; order Ericales; family Ericaceae; genus Vaccinium; species Vaccinium myrtillus. The sequence goes on from CM029278.1 coordinate 4,974,089, forward strand.
AACTTCAAACCTAGCCAATTCTAAACTGCATATGACCTTATTAAGCACTATTCCAGCACTGAATCTCAGATATATGATTTCCACGAAATGTTTGTTCATTTTAGTCACGTTAGAGTCCTCTCATTGCCTCACGTAGTCATACATGATAAGCTTTTTGTTCTGCTATTTGGCCAAACTGCAACTCCTTTTGACGTTGGATGTATATTTGTATGCGATAGGATGCGACGGAGCTGTTCATGAATCCTTGAGCACTTGCTGCCAACTTCTCCATTTTACTGCGAATTCCCCAAGTTAGGATTTCGCAGGGCAGTGTAGGGCAAACTGAATGTGATGAGAAAGTGTATTAAGCATGCAAAAAGTTGGGTTTGATAAATCATCAGCCCATGGTTTCCTGCCTGGTGTTACTGTAGCTTCAGTAAGCATGCTAGGTTTTATGTCGAGTTCTTTTTTCTGTCAGGTTTGCTTGTTCGTTACCATTGTTATGTATCATCCCTTTCCATGTAATTCATTTCCATAAGGTTCTATCTGTAATGTGTTCTGTACAATATTCAAAACAAAATTTGGAAAATGTGCTCTTCTATCTGTCATAGACTTGTAACATACTTTGAGTATCTGCTAATCACTTCGACGAAAATAGAAGAAAACTGATGGAATATTTCATAGCATAATGCATCGGCTGTATCTCAAGTTCTCAACACAACACTGTATCGACATGGGCAATTTATTGTTGAAAAGAAAACCATTTCAATTCACTGTTGCGAAAACAAGGGCAAGTGAGCTTTAGGAAGCTCAGTCCAGCCAATTTGAACGACATGACATGTGACTACTGCATTCAGGGTTCAATTTAGGACGGCTCTGTGAATGTTTAGAGAAGGGAGAGATTATTCAGTGCCCGTACGACACTTTCACGTGGTGCCCCGTACGTTTTCTTGATCACATTTATGCAAGATTTATATATGGTAAATAAGGTCATGACACTGATTTATTTTTCGTTGAGAACTCTTGAACTTTTAGTTTATACTGTTAGAGTAGACTGGTGCTAAGGGGGTGAGGATTTGGAGCCTTTGAAACGACTTGGGACTTTATAGTTTGTGAGGAACTTGCGGAAAGGAAGAGAAAAGAGGAATTTAAAAAAAAAAAAAATTCTCTTTCATTGTTTGGTTTGAAAGTAACGAGGAGAGAAAACAAAAAAAAAATTTAGTATTGTGCATAGTAACATTTCCCTCATTTTCTCTCTTTTTTTTTCTTCTTTCTCCCACTTTCCTCAAGTTCTAAATACATCATTGATAAGAGACATAGGCTGAAACATCTTGCCGAAGTTGTTTTTTCTACCTACCAACTTCCTCGTTAGCCACGTTGTAACGAAGTTTTACTTATATTTAAAAAGATCCTTCTCGAGAAAGTTCCTCGACTGACACACACCTAACTTTGGTCGCGCGTGTGGCCACTCCAGTGATTTTTCGGCGACCGGTGAGGGTGGTTTGGGATCGTCTTGGTAAGAGAATCACGTTCATGTGGTTGAATTTTGTTCTTGCACAGTTGCTATGGCCCAGAGGAGGAATAAGGGGGATCTCGATTTGGGCCTTCGATAGTTCAATCAGTAGCATCGATCAGGTTTGCTCCGATCAGTTCCTCCGACCATAGGAGGAAGAGGGAATCACTTCGTCATCGACCAGTGACTCTAATTGCAGGTTCTTCTAGTCGATGTTTGGGTCTCATTAGTTAGACGTCCCTTTGCTTTAATTCTGTTTATTGTAGATTTTTGGAGTGGTAGTTTTTTCAATTTAGTGTTATTGTTGGATTGTTCATGGTGGATCACAAATTTGCTTGGCATAGCTGCGATTAGGATTTTTTTTGGTGGTTTTAGTGTGTTTTTGTTTTTTCCGCTATTAGTTTTTGCTTTATTGTGGGTTCTGCTTAAGTGGTGTTTGTTACTTAGTGTTTGTAAGTCTCCTTTATTTGGTTTTTGTGTGGTTCTGCTCGGCTTTTGTACAAATGGCTAAGGGGATTCGGCTGTCAAAAGGGTTTTTGAAGAATGCTTTGTCTCGTTTGATACACCTTTCTTGGAAGGCTAAGGGTAAGGGTATTGCTGATGTCTATGATTTGATTCTCCCACTGGATGTCTATGATTTGGATTCTCCCACTGGCTTGTTCGGATGGGTTTTGGCCTTTGCCCCTCTTCAAACAATTGTCTCTCTCTTTCCCATTTTGGATAGGGTAAGGGCCATAGTCATTTTTGATGATTTAAATATTTGATCAAATCTTTCAATTTTCATTCAAAATTTAGAATCCTAAAACATGAAGAAATTTTAAATAAAAGTTAACTAATCAGATCAAGTAGCTATAAAAATTTGATTGAGCTAATTTTTATCAAAGCAACTTAAAAAATTATTTTAAAGTTGATGAATGGCTTGGTTCATTTGTATGAGACTCCGAAGTGGACCACACCGACTCATTTGTGCACAATTTGTACACTAGGAGAGTTTTTTCCAAAATAGGAAAGAGAGAGAAAATTGGCTAATTTGAAGAGGGGCCCACTGTTTGAAATTGGGGCCTGGGTTCTTGGGAACCCATCCGAACAAGGTGCATGACTTTGATATGGGTCTGGCTTCGCGTCATAAGGTTTCGGATTCGTATTATGCTAAAGTCATGGTTGTTGCCAAGGTTGGATTTCGTGAACTCTTTTATCCAGATAATGGGCCATGGGAAGAGGTTTGTGATAAGTTGGACCAACCAGAGTTGGAGGGCATGGAGATTGATTCGTCTAGTAGGAGTTCATTAGTTACTCCCGAGTTTCATAGTTTTCAGAAGGGAGAATCTTCCAAATTTTGTGTTAAAAAAAAGGCTTGTGTGGCTATAGGGCGAGTATTTTGAGTGATGTGCCCAAGGGTCATTGGTAGCGGTTTCTTCAAGCGCTTGTTGCATAGATTCCAAGAGTTTCTGTCTCTTTTCTCTTGATAATTCAGGACCCTCTGTTAAGCCTGAGAAGCTTGAAGATGCTTGCAAGAAATGGACTTTTACTAGGTGGGAAGAAACGTCATTTAGAGTATCGTCAGCGTAAGAAAAAGGTCATTTGGGGCGTGATTTTCTCTTTGTTCGACGAAATTATCTATAGGAATTGGGTAAGACATTTCAATTTTTGCATGGGTCCAGCCTCTCAGTTGTTAATATTAAAGTAAAGGAGGTCAGACGACAGACATTTGGGCAGTTCGGATACCCATATGCTTTAAGAGGTTAGTGTCAAAGATGGTGGTACTAGAGTTGAGAATGTGATTCTCCTTTGGTTAGAGCGCCAGATCCTTTTAGTTTCTCTCAGATAGAAAGATTCCTCTTTCCCCGGACAACTGTGTGACTATGTCTCCAATGTTTGACCCTCCGCTATATAGCATTGAGGGATCTTCGTTTGACAGGGTGGGAGGCAATCTTCATGATACTGCTTCTGGGCCAAGGAATTTGGGAGCAAAGAGGATTATGGCTTTCTGGCGCTACCAAGCAGAAGATAGTGGTCATGGCACTGTCAAGACCCTTGGCAAGCGGATGCAGAAGAATCAAGGTTGTGTCAAAGATAGTGGTGGTGGGGTTAGGACGTTTCAGCAACCCACTCGACGAGAGAGGAAGAGGGAAAGGGTCATAGAAGACGACCCCCACAGTTATTGAGTTTCTTAGTGTCATGGTTTTCACTGACTAATCACGTCATGTGCCATTATCCTTTGTTTGCAGGTTTAAAGAAGGCTGTGTGGTGTTGATGTCTTTGTTTTGCTTTTTCTTTCCGTTTCGTTGCAATGGTTTTGTCTTGTTTGGTTGGTGTGTCTAGTTGGGTCTTGACTTTGTGCTGGTTTTGATGGATATTATGCATGTTTCTAAAGTGGTCTTCTTTTGTGTATGTGACTGTTTGTTGGGGTTGCTCATGCCCTAGCCAAGACTTGTTTTAATTTATTTAGTGGAATGAATATACTATTATGTTTCTGTTGCTTAAAAAAAAAGAAACTTCCTCGTTAGCCCACTAGTTGTACCCCTTGACTTCCAAAGGAAGGCCTAGGGTTCGAGTTTATAGAAAGACGTCGAACTATCTTTAGTTGTTAACCTACAAATTTCTCTCTAATCCTTATTGATGTATACGGATAGTCAGATACAATGTTGATAAACAATTAATAATTCCTCTTTAGCCCAATGGAAAGTCCAGGGCTCCAAATGATAAAATTAAAAGTTCAGGAACAACAAATTACTAATTCTCTGAGGTTTTGTTTCTTTAGAACAAGGACAAAGCTAATTTGCGGCAACCTGGTTAAAAAGGTTGCAATTGTTGGACACTTGCGCCTGTTCTGGGAAATTCAAACGCACGCGCTCAGTAGCGCGTGCGACACTTTCTTCCCCCACAATCTACCGATTAGCATTGCCATCACGTCAATTCTCAATCGCCACTATAAATAGGAAAAGACCAAAACCCCGTTCCAAGGAAATGAAGGAAAGGCGTCGCGTCTAAGAAAAAACTTCGAATCTTCTTCCCGTGAACAAACCCTCGAACGAGACCAAAACCCTAATCCTTCTGATTTCATAACCCAGCAATCGTCAATCCATGAACAGTGCTGGAATCGAATCGATTTGAAGCCGAATTGGGGAGAAAGGTTAGCTGGAATCGTGAACAATTTTTGGAGTGCTGAGGGGAAATTTTGAACGATGTCTGCAGTTGTGTGCGGCAAGAGATCTTTCTTCGAAGACCTCCCTTCTTCGCCGCAATCGGCATCGTCGGGTCCTGTTTCGAAGAGGCTCCGCTGCTCTTCTTCGACCTCGCCGGTTCGGTTCTCGACGAGGGTTAATCTCGTCGATCAGCTTAGCGGTCTCTTCCCTGACATGGACCATCAGGTCTCTCTCTCTCTCTCTCAATATCTTATCTATCTATCTATCTATCTATTGCCAGAGTACTTGATAAGCGATAGATCTGAGAGTTTTACTTGTTACTTTTTGTGTTTAATTGTGTTTTGATTTTAATCGTCATGGTGAAGAGAGGAATTCTTTTGAATTTGATTTAGTGATTTTAGAATTGTGGTGAGTGCATCTGGTACTGATTGTCTGCTTGATGATTTTCGTATTGAGTTTCTATCAAACTCGTCTTGAATTGAAAAGGCTTCAAGCCTATTTAAGATTGAGGCTCTTTCTGAGGGGTTCTATGCTTATGTCCTGAGGCCTCGTTTGATTCTTGTTATAGGTAGAGCAGATAAACGAACCGAACGAGCTGAACAATTGATTTTTCAAGCTCGGTTTGAAAAATTAACGAGCTTTAAAACTATTTTCAAAGTTGACTTATTTATGGATACGAATGACCAGATCTTGAGTAGGTTGAGTTTTTAAATCATCATAAGTCAAACAAGCTGAGCAATAGGTTGTTTGAGCTTGGTTTGAAAGCTTAACAATTTTCAAAAAAATGTTAAGAGTTTGGTTTGTTATATAACAAACAGATAGCAAACGTGCGAACACAAGCTCAAACTCGGAGTGTTTGGTTCGTTTATCCGTCCTAGTTATAAGGAGGGGATTGGGATTGGTAGTGAAGAGGGATTAGTTTGATGTTGGTTGGATGTTGGTAATGTGTAGGGATTGTTATAACCATGTTTGTTTTGAGGATTAATGTGACTGTAGCTAGTCTGGTGGATCCAATTCTTTGTGGGGAATAATCAGCCTTGCAGTTATGTAGATCTACATGCAATGGGTTAAACAACTTTGTGCCATGTGCTCTTAGTTTTGGCGGCACCACACATTCGTATTATGTCTCTGATGTATTATTTGGCATCCTTTCAATCCTTTTGAATATAATTGTGTGTGGCTCATATTCTGTCGATCATCATGGAGGCTTCTTCATGATTATTAGCTTTCTTTCTTACTTGCCATTGTTGATGATGCAATTATTAGTTACTGATTGCTTTCTAAAACGATGTTTCAGCTTCTTGAGAGAGCACTAGATGAGTGTGGGAATGATTTAGATGCTGCTATCAAGAGCCTGCATGAGCTCTCTCTGAAATATGCCGAGGGAAACTCAGAGATTGCTGAGGAATCAAATTCGAACATGGGGAAAGGTATGCTGTTTTTAGTGGGTGGAGAGGATGGGTTGGGAATTTTAGAAGGCTCCTTTTTGCTCACTTTGATGTCACGGAATTTTGTTTTATGAACTTTGTGGCGCTCTTCTTAGATTTGGCTTCATTACAACTGTAGCATTAAAGGTTTCAATCTTGCATATTTTGGATGATGTTTTTTTGTTTCTTTTTATGACGAATAAGTTTTGGACCTCATGTCTGGATTCTGGATTGCAGAATGTTGGACTCACAAATTATTGACATGTTCTTTACAAATACGTAGGTTGCTCGTGCATAATTCAGATTCTCATTCTAACTTCAATTTCAGATACTTCTTAGTGGTTTCACATTGTTATTTGTCATTTCCGTTGTGGTTTGACAAATGGTTGGTAATTTGGTATTGTGAAGCACTCAGCATCCACTTACTTCACGTCTAAGCTCCAGCTGCAAAGGGGAAAAAAGAGAGTGTGAGCGTGAGAGAAAAGGGAGGGGGAGTTGACCTAGTAAGAATGGATACTTTTGTATCTTTTGAAAACATCTCTTAAAACATGGATACTCACCTAAGAATTGCTCTTTTTTGGAAGGCTAGAAGCCTGTTTAGGACTGGTGTTCAAGTTCCCTTGTTTTCTTAGTAGACATAAAAGGAAAGAGAGACGGCTACCCCGCTAAAAAAATAGAGGCCAAACGGTACAATGTAAATTTCTTGCTGATCACTTCATTGGGTTTATGTTATCAGCTGCTATGATATCTAAAAGATTTCTCTGCAAGTGCTGAACTACTATAGCAACAATATAGATTTGACCTTCATGTTGGACAATCTTATAGGAATCGATTGGCGCTAGTCAGGCAGAAAAGTGGTGCCTAGGCCAACTAATTGGTGCCCAGAGATTAGTCAGTTTTTTTGCTTTTAAAAAAAGAAAAAATTTCCCCCGCTCCCCCAAAGTTTGAGTAAGATTAGCATAAACCCAGAAAGAATTGAATTAAGACTAAAGTAACCACTAAAAAGTAAGTATATATGTTTGTCATGCATTATGAATATATTTTATATTTATCGTTAAAATAGTCAAATACCTTATACTTCATTATTACTCATTTAACCCCAAAAAGATTTGTTATGAAATATTCCTTGCCGATTAATCCCCGCCTAACTGACTAATCAGGGACTAACTACTGTCTAGCCGATTAATCAGCAACTAATTACCGCCTAGTTGATTAATTACTGATTAATTTAACCTCATCTAATTACCACCTAAAATTTAGGGTCTAGGGTTCACCAGCACCTAGGCACTGCCTAGGCCGTCTTGCAAAAGACTGATGGTGGAGGGTTATCATTAGAGAACACTACATTGCAATTGTTCAACGGTTTTTTAATACATGGTGCGATTTTGTTAGCTGACCACTTCAAACCTAATCTTATTTGGTGTCTCTTAGATGCAAGGATCTCTGGCTCACATGTGAATTTGCAGGTACGGCAACCACTGATGGAGATACAGCTCCTCCAGCGAATCCTTCAGCCCAGAATAATCTTCCACTAAATGGTGCAGAATGGGTGGAATTGTTTGTCAGAGAAATGATGAGTGCTACTAGCATAGATGATGCTAGATCTCGTGCCACAAGAGTCCTGGAAAGTTTGGAGAAGTCAATTAGTGTGCGTGCTGGTGCTGATGCCACACAAAGTTATCACAAGGTTGGTATTAATTTCATAATGCTCATCGCTATTTCTTTTTCTATGCTATATCAGAGTTATTTTGATTCCCGTGGGCCATTTGGAAGATAAATCAGGAGAAGTAAATTAGTGGCGAGTGGTGACTTATATATCAAGGGCAATGGCGTGGTTGACGATGGTCAATCTGGAAGCAGACTGTTTTATTGCACTCTTTATACGGCCGTATTTTTTTTTGTTTAACTATGCTTTCTTTTGTCAGGAGAATATGATGCTCAGAGAACAAATTGAACTAATGCTCCGAGAGAACTCCATTCTGAAACGTGCCGTGGCTATCCAGCATGAACGTCAGAAGGAGTATGAGGATAGGAGCCAAGAGGTGCAACATTTGAAGCAGTTGGTTTCTCAATATCAGGAGCAAATAAGAACGCTTGAGGTTAAAATTAGAACCTTATCAACTCAATTCTTGTTTTGTTTCAAAGGATCACCCCACCAAAGTATTTGCATTATGTCCTAACATGCTGTATTAGAAAACCCCGTTCACTGGAAATTGGGAGCAAAAAGGACATGAAAATTGAAAACATTGCAGAGGGAAGGAAAAAATGCAGATAACAGTTTCTGCATCTTTATTTTTATTCTTTGTAAGAACAACAGTAACTTAGACGGGGGAAGATAAAGATCTTTGAGAGAATATGGAACATTGCAATGGCCAGGAACTTTATTCCGAACTTCAAACATTTGCGGTTTTTTTTTTTGTTTTTGTTTTCCTCCTCTTTCTTGCCTTTTAACAGTTCTGCTGGTTCTTCACTTTATGGTTGCAGGTGAACAATTACGCGCTTACAATCCATTTGCAGCAAGCTCAGCAAAGCAACTCTATCCCTGGACGCTTCAACCCCGATGTCTTCTAGCAAGGACCCAGAGTGTAACAGCTAAAATAGCAAAACAATCTAGGTTATCACATCAAACATAGGAGTGCTGGCGAAAGAATCGCGTTTCTTTTAAATTTGTTTGCTTTGCTGCAAGATTGTAGCTATAGGCTTGTTAAGATGTGTATGCTTTCGGCTCTCAATCTGCCCATTTCAAAGGCTTGGTGAGTTGTCCTGAAGTAGTTTAGACCTCAATCGTTGCTATGGTTAATAATAAAATATAGTTTTGAAGCTGTAATGTATGTTAAATTTCTCCAGCCATGGAGCCTTTCATAATGTATGTTAATTTGTTTTTATCCATAATTCTATGTTGTTATTGTTGTTTTTTTTGGGCAATATCATTATTCATTCTGTAATATCAATGCTGTAACTGTTCATTCTCCAAGCATCTATTAATTGTTGAGGTGTGTGTAAATTGGTTCGGACACTTATAAAGATAAATATGTGCAATTGTGCACACTTTACTGATGAGCTAGTTCCGTTTTGACAACCACCACGAGGAAGACGATTAGGCCAACACCACCGAGAGGAAGACGGTTAGGATCTCCGCTACACGTATTTTCATATTTATATTACATTACATAACGATTTTGTAAAATGTCTCTCTCACAAATGTTCTCCGTGGTAGATTGGAGGGTTGAGATTGAATTTTAATTTCTTGACAATATTGACCAAATGGTTCTTATCACTCTCTATTCAAAATACAAATCCCACATAGAGAGGATTTCTCCAAAGGAAATTCAATATCTTTATTTTTTTGACAAGCGAGAAATCCAAATATCTTTGAACAAATCTAATATCTTTAAGGAATAACTCAACGGAGGTATGGGTTGGCTGTTGGGGGCTATGGCCCTTGCCCAAGCAAAAATTGCCACTGCAATTATTTATTTTTATAATGTAAGATTTAGACTTTTGATCCCTGCCAAAACTACACTACTGCCATTTTCATATATTTGACCAAAGATTTGGGCCATTCATATGGTTAGGGCCCTACCAAACTAAAGAATTGTAAAGGCATTAAATAAACATAAAAACAACTTTGTTTTGAAATGGGTAAAAGCACCTAGGGTCTGGAAAGATAGAAACTGGCGGGCGCATATTGCACCACCTTTCGGCCCTCTCTCACCTTTGGCTGTGGAACATTGACAATCCTCTTTTTGGCTTTGGAGTTGGTCAGTGGTTGTGAGGGTGAGTGGTTACGGGTGGCGGTGGTGGTGGTTTGTGGAGTTGGTCGGTGGCGAAGGGTAGCGGTGGTGATGGTTTTGTGGTGGTAGTGGTGGAGACTGGTTGTGGCAGTGTTGGCTATGGCCTATGAGTGAGTCTTATTCTCATGGATTTAAGAGTTTTTGTTTACACAAATGGGGAGAGAGAGAGAGAGAGCGCCTGAGAGAGAGACGTGGTTTTTTTAGAGGGAGAGGGAGAGGGAATTGTGGAATGGGAAAAGAAAGGGATTGGAATGACCATTCTGCCCTTTGATTAGTGATAGGCGCGTAGTATCACAGATATAAGCGCCTAAGTAGGGCAAATTAGCGCATTATAGGCGCGTTTTATTTCATTTACCACTTGATTGCGGTGTTTCTCTTGTTTTTGGTGTTTTTGTTTGTTTTGTAGGAAACGGGCCGAAAAGGGCACGGAAAGTGACACAAGGCATCGGGCATGTGGGGGACCGGTGGGACCCAAGCAAGGACGACCAAAAAGCTGAAAAAGTCAACTTAGAGGCTCGGTATCGATACAGGGATTGTCCTGTATCGATACCCAGGCACCAACCAGGAAACAGAACCCACCGGTATCGATACAGGACTTCTCCTGTATCGATACCGAGGCCTTTATTTTGGCCGTTTTGACTTGCCACGTGTGTTGACTTTGGGAGGGTATTTATACCTCGATTTTACTCCGAATTAGGGTTCGAAATTTTGTTTAGTTTTCTCCTTATTTTCGCAGCCGTTTTTCCTCTGAAGATTCTACTTTCCGGGTTACCTTTGGGATTGAAGTTTTACAGTTTTGTTCGTGGATTCTCGCATAGCTTCGGTAACTTCCTATTTCCTTTACTTTAATCTCAGTTCACGGGGGTTTGTCCGTGATCTGATTGCGGATCTTGTGTTTTTAATCCATATTCGATACAATAGCATGTTGAATTTCAGAATTCTCTTATCTGTGCTGTACAACATGAGTGAGTAGATTCATAAGTATGGTCACGGGGTGATTAACACGCCGTGGCCAGGGTTGGATTTATTTCTGCTCATTTTCTCAAATCAATGATGAAAAGCAATTTTAGGTTATTAAAGAACGTCCGCTGGACGAATCCGGGCATTGTCGGAGCCCATGTAACGCGAGGTACGGGGGTCCAAAACTCGTTCTTCGCTGTACATGGGTAAACGGCAACCATAAAGATTCGCATCTTTCGGGGTATCTTTTTCTCTCTAAAGTCAAATATTTTTGGAACAACGAATTGAGCATGAAATATCCAAACCTGGTCACCGTGTTATGAACCCTACGACCGTACTTCTTTTTAATTAATTTCATCAAATTCAGTTTTCCTCTTAATTTAGTAATTTCACCAATCAAACCAGAAAAGGGTGGCTACCTAAGAGCCTTGTTAAATTAGTAACCCCCGAGTTTTTAGTGAGCACTTTCCACCTTCTCTGTGGATTCGATTCCGGTCTTACCGGGTATTGTGCTACACCGGTCTCCGCCCTACGCTTGGGGCAACCCATTAAATTAGGTATAGGATTTCGGTCAAGCATTTTTGGCGCCGTTGCCGGGGAAGGCAAAAGGTGTTAAGAATTCGGGTAATTAGTGTCTAGTTAATTTTAGCTTTAATTTTAGCTTTCTTAAAAATAAAAAAATAAAAAAAAATTAGGTAAATTTTGAATTTGTATTTTCTAGGATTGAGTCAAGATAGGTAAGGGAAAGAAGGGTTCACCAAAAGGGGACCCACTCTTTTTCCGAGACCCTTCTAAACGTCTCTGTAGGATAGATAAAGAGTCGTTGGTGGAAGTCCCACTACCAGGTGCTTCGAGTCAGTTTGAGCCCGTGCCACTCCAGCTTGAGTGGCCGTCCACTCAATCCGAGTCTTCCGAGAGTCAATCTGATCCCACTCTGTTCTTAGAATTTCCCAATCCACTTTTTGACTTAGAGAGTGAGCCATCAATGGTGGAACAGAAGACTATGCGGGATTACAGGCATCCCGAGAGGATTACTCCTCTCGGCCCGATAGTTCTGCCGACTGAGACTGTGGAGGCACGCAATGCCTTCACTGTGAAACCAGGAACCCATAATGCTCTCCCTCTCTTCTATGGGAGGGAAAATGAGGACCCATATGAGCATGTCCGCCACTTCGAGGGGTTGGTGAGCACCCTAGCCACCACTACCCAATGGGAAAATGCTTGCCTTAAGCTTTTCCCTGCTTCTCTGAAAGATGGGGCGGACAAGTGGCTCAGGATGCAGAAAGAGCGGTCTCTCACAACATGGACCGCTGTTAGGGAGATATTTTATAGGAAGTATTTCTCAGAGAGTAAATCACATCACCTGACTCGGCAACTCCAGTCGTTCAGACAAAAAGAGAGCAAGTCGTTTCTGAGGTGTTGGGAGAGGTTCAAGGACTTGTTGTTATCTTTACCCCACCATGGTTTTGAGAAACATCAGTTGGTGACCTTCTTCCAGCTGGGCCTAAACATTGCGACGACCCAGCAGATTGAGTACCTCTGTAGAGAGGGGGATTTCCTAGACAAGGCCCCAGAAGAGGCATGGGATTTTTTAGAGGAATTGGCCGAAAAACATAGAAGTTGGGAACCTTCCGACTTAGCTGATAGGGCCATAGCTGCGCAGGGACCCAGTGGGTCCGGTATTTTTCCCGTGAGCGTGAGAGAGCACACTGTCCAGTCCCAGTTGGACAAACTGACCAAACAGATGGAGGACTTGCGATTGAAGCAAGTCCACCAGGTGAATGATGTGAGAGTGGAGGAAGTGTGTGCTCTATGTGAGTGTCCGGGGCATTCTGTGACTGCTTGCCCCGCATTTCCAATGGTTAAGGAAGTTTACCAGAATAACCAAGCTGAGGTTAATGCGGTGAACCAACGTTGGGATCCGTTCTCCAACACTTATAATCCAGGCTGGGCTCATCACCCAGCTCTGGGATGGATAGACCCCAAAGCACCAGTGCAACCCCAGGCACCGCCTCAGCAACAGATGCAACCATTCCGGCCTCAGCAAGGCCAAATGTCCCAATACCGCTATCCCTCACAGAATCAGTAGGGGTTCAGTCCTTCATCTTTTGGACCACCCCCTGGCATAAATTACCCACCGAGGGATAAGCAGACTGATGACATGTTAAAAGCTCTCATGCAGTCTCAGTTGAGTTTCACCGAGCAAACCAAGCAAGCCATTGGAGACATTAGGTCTCAATTAACCCAGTTAACGGCAGTAGTTGGGCAAAACCAACAGGAGAGGGGAAAATTTCCCTCTCAACCTCAAGCCAATGCTGTCGGTTCTAATTATCTGGGAGATGGGTCAGGCACGAGTAATTTGAACTCTAGTCAGGAGGAAGCAAAGGCGATCACCACTCTCAGAAGTGGGAAGGTGATCGATAAGACTATTCCTTTGGTGCAAAAGCCAGTTCCACCTCCGGAGCTGGTCGCTGCACCAGTAGTTGTCCCTGCAGTGAGGAAGTGTACTGAGGAAGAGAGAGAAATAGAGTCACCTGAGGTGGTGGTGCCTGCTCCTGCGGCCCCCACGACTCCTTTGCCACTTGTTGCACCATATCCCCATCGTTTGGTGGCAAAGCCCAGCGTCAATGCGCATTTCCAGATTCTTGAGCTGTTCAAGAAGGTGCAGTTTCCTATCTCTCTGATGGAAGCCATTGACGCTATTCCTCAGTTTGCTAAGGTGCTAAAAGAGCTGTGTACATCAAAACGGAGAACTAAGAGTCAGTGCAACGTGCTACTGACGGAGCAAGTGAGCTCCATTCTCCAGGCTGATATTCCGATTAAGCGGAAAGATCCGGGTTGTCCCACTATCCCTATAGCTATTGCGGGCCAGAGTTTTGAGAAGGCCTTACTAGATTTGGGAGCAAGTGTCAACTTGCTCCCATATTCGGTATACTTGAGACTAGGTCTAGGTGACCTTAAAGCCACACCGGTCACGCTACAGCTGGCTGACCGGAGTGTGAGAATTCCAAAGGGGGTAGTGGAGGATGTTTTGATTCAGGTGGGGGAGTTTCTTTTCCCCGTGGATTTCATTGTCTTGGACACGTGTCCAATCCCCGGAAGTATTTGAGAAGACTCCCATTATCCTTGGCCGTCCGTTCTTAGCCACCTCCAGTGCTGTAATGAATTGCAAAACTGGACAAGTCCAATTATCATTTGGGGACTTGAAAATGGAGGTGAATGTCTACAGTGTTGATAGTCGGGTAGAGGATGATGAGGAGGTCTATGAGGTTAGTTTGATCGACACGCTGGTGCAAGAGCATGTCGAAAGTATGTTGTATAAGGATCCTTTGGAGATAGCCCTGACCGCCAATGAGGCGTCATTTTTAGATTCTCCAGAGGTCGGGAGTTTGATGGAGATGCTAGCAGTAGAGGATATATGCGGCGCCGTTTGGGATCCAGTTCTCGAACCGCTGGGCGCCCCATTATCTAAAGCTCTCCCATCGTCGGTTCAGCCACCGAAACCTGATTTGAAACCTTTACCGGATACGTTGAAATATGCCTTCCTTAAAGGTGATGATACGTTTCCGGTAGTGATCTCCTCCTCCTTGGAGGTGGATCAAGAGGCTAAATTACTTGCCCTGCTGAGAGAGCATATAGGGGCGATTGGCTGGACTATAGCAGACTTACAGGGGTATTAGTCCTACGGTGTGTACACACCGCATTTTTCTTGATGAGGATGTGAAGCCTTCTAGGCAACCTCAGCGCCGTCTGAACCCCAATATGAAGAAGGTGGTTAGGACGGAAGTGCTTAAGCTGTTAGATGCGGGTATCATTTACCCGATTGCCCATAGTGAGTGGGTAAGTCCTGTGCAGGTTGTGCCTAAGAAGGCAGGAGTGACAGTAGTGAGGAATGAGGAGGGAGAGCTAGTGCCAACCCGTGTTCAGACCGGGTGGCGAGTTTGCATAGACTACCGGAAGCTCAACGCGAGCACCCGGAAGGACCATTTCCCCCTCCCATTCATTGACCAGATTTTAGAGAGAGTCGCGGGCAGAGCGTTCTATTGCTTCCTGGACGGATACTCTGGCTACAATCAGATTGAGGTAGCCATGGAGGACCAGGAAAAAACCACCTTTACGTGCCCCTATGGTACTTTTGCCTACCGTCGCATGCCTTTTGGCTTGTGCAATGCTCCCGGCACCTTCTCGAGGTGTATGATGGGAATTTTCAGCGACATGGTAGAAAAGATAGTGGAGGTGTTTATGGATGACTTTTCAGTTTTTGGGGATTCGTTTGACGGATGCCTCGAGAACTTAGGGAAAGTCTTGACCAGGTGCGAGGAGAAGCGCCTTGTGCTGAATTGGGAGAAGTGCCACTTCATGGTGACCCAAGGGATTGTGTTGGGACACATCGTCTCATCCAAGGGTATTGAGGTGGACAAGGCGAAGATAGACTTAATTGTCAATCTTCCCACTCCAAAGACTGTCAAGGATATCCGGTCATTTCTAGGTCACGCCGGTTTTTACCGGCGATTCATTAAGGATTTCAGCGCTATCTCCCGGCCTTTATGTCATTTGTTAGCGAAGGACACACCCTTTGTGTGGTCCAACGTTTGTGAGGGGGCATTCCAGAAATTAAAGCGGAGTCTCACAACTCCGCCAATTGTTCAGTCCCCAGATTGGGATTTGTCGTTTGAGCTTATGTGTGACGCGTCCGACTATGCAGTCGGAGCAGTTTTAGGTCAGAGGCGAGGGAAAGATCCCTGTGTGATTTATTATGCGAGCAAAACTTTGAATGAGGCACAACTTAACTATACCACCACTGAGAAGGAGTTATTAGCAGTTGTGTTTGCCTTAGATAAATTCCGGTCCTACTTGGTGGGGTCGCAGATTGTGGTTTATACCGATCATGCGGCCTTGAGGTATTTGATGACCAAGCAGGATGCGAAGGCTCGCCTTATCCGGTGGATTCTTTTGCTGCAAGAATTCCACCTTATCATTAAGGATAAGAAAGGGGTTGAGAATGTAGTGGCTGACCACCTGTCTCGTTTGGAGTTTGAGGACCCCACCTCTCATCTCCCTATTGTGGATACCTTTCCCGACGAGCAGTTGTTCGCTGCTAACACGTGCCCGTGGTTTGCAGATATCGCCAATTATTTGGTGACTGGGCAGATTCCACCCCATTGGTCTACATCTGAGAAGCAGCGATTTTTGAGGGAGGTCCGGCAGTATATTTTCAATGATCCCTATGTGTTTAAATACTGCGCGGACCAGATAGTGCGCCGTTGTGTCCCCGAGGTTGATCAGAGGGGAATTCTTGAGTTTTGTCACTCAGAGGCGTGTGGCGGTCATTTTTCCGCCAAGAAAACCACCGCCAAGGTTTTGCAGTGTGGCTTCTTTTGGCCAAATCTATTTAAGGATGCCTATATGTTTTGCAAGTCTTGTGACCGGTGTCAGAAATTAGGTAAAGTCGGCCCGAGAAATATGATGCCCCTCCACAGTATTTACGTGTTGGAGGTTTTCGATTGTTGGGGCATTGATTTCATGGGCCCATTCCCAGTGTCACATGGTTTTGAGTATATCCTCCTGGCGATGGATTATGTGTCAAAGTGGGTCGAGGCGATTCCCACAAGGACTAGTGATTCTAAGGTGGTGCTCGAGTTCTTAAAGAGTCATGTTTTGTCGAGATTTGGCATGCCACGTGCCATTATCTCTGATCAGGGCACCCACTTTTGTAATCGGTCCTTTGAGGCATTAATGAGGAAGTATGACATCTCTCACAAGGTGTCTACTGCCTATCACCCTCAGACCAATGGCCAGGCTGAGCTGGCCAATCGGGAGATTAAGGGTATTTTAGAGAAAACAGTGAATCCGAGTAGGAAAGATTGGTCTCTGCGACCGATTGATGCATTGTGGGCCTACCGCACTGCTTACAAGACCGTGTTGGGTGCTTCACCCTATCGACTTGTTTATGGTAAGGCCTGCCACCTGCCCGTGGAGATGGAGCATAAGGCCCATTGGGCCATTAAGACGGTGAACGCGAGTTTGCCAGAGGCAGGTGCCCATAGGAAGCTCCAACTGTGTGAGCTTGAGGAAATTCGGAATGACGCGTATGAGAGTACGAGTATCTACAAAGCTAAGCTAAAGGCGTACCATGATAGGAATATCCAGCGCAAAACCTTTAGTACTGGGCAGAAAGTCTTATTATATAACTCGCGCATTCACTTGTTTCCAGGGAAGTTGAGATCTCGTTGGGATGGTCCGTATGTAGTCCATCAGGTTTACCCGAACGGTTCTATAGATGTCTGTGACCCTAAGGATAATCATATTTTCAAAGTTAATGGGCAGCGTCTTAAACCATTTCTAGAAATCATCGACATAGGTGAACCTGAGGAGGATTTGGTTGATCCCATCTACTTGGATACTCCCGTAGTTTAGCCGTTGGGCTGTATTTTTACGGTAGCTCACGCGTACCATGTTCTTCATTGAGTGTGGACCCGACTCCTAGTGATAGGGGTACCCATCATTGACTTGGGTATTTATAGCTTCGCACGCCGCTATTTAAATAAGGATCGTGTGCCCAATTCCGGTTAGTAAGGGCGTTTTCGGAAAAGAAAAAAAAATATTAAAAAAAAAACCAAAAAAAAAAAATTTATAATATAATAATATTTTCGGTCCGGTATAGCCACCTAATTTCTAGCCTTAAATTTGTGTATCTGGGTTTCGAACAATCTTATTGCCGTGTCTCGGATAGTCATAAAAGACGATTGGCTCTGATTGCTTTAAGGAAGAACCTTGAGTAATTTAACCTGTTGAGTCATGACTTATCCGGGATTGTTATGATGACCTTCTCTACACAAATTTAAGTGAGAAATTAGGGAGAAAAGTAGTACCCGTGTCTTTCACGTGACGAAAGTGGTGGTGTATTTTCTTTTTCTGTTTTTGCTTTTTGGTTTTTCTGTGTATGCCCGGATACCACGTGCCGGGCTGGACTGACGTGTTTTGCAGGTTGCACGGTGAGCGTACCTGAAATTCCTCGTATATCGGCCGAGGTCATGGTGGTTGGCTGCCACCCGGAGGTCCAGTTCTTCCCCTTGTTATTCAATTTTTCTGTCTCCATGCTCTGGGGACATAGCATTATTCTAGTTGGGGGGAGGGTATACTTTGTATTTATTTAGCGTTGCTAGTTAGTTCTTGGGGATACGGGTGTTATGCATCTTGTAAGTATCAATAGAGCGAATATTTAACTTGAGTGTATGCCTGCTCAACTTGATTGCATGCATATATTTGGCTATTTACATTGAACATAATGCACTGTCAAGCATGTGAATAAGTGTCCCCGCATTGATAATAGCGTATCCTGAATAACATTCCCATGTTCTTTGTATTCCTTTCTGCAATCGCATAAAATAGTAGGCTTTTGTTTTGCAAGTAAGAGACTAGTTATTTTTCATGCATTTGTGAGAGTGAGTAAACGTGCATAGGGGATGAAACAAGGCCATTTTGCATGATTAAACCACATACGAGTCCCTTTGACCCATCTTAAACCAGTCCGAGTCAGTTCCCGTGTCTAACCTAGGAAACCGGTGTTTTTGGTTGGATTGAAGTTTGGGGGAAGTCAAGCTCCGTGTATCATAAGTGTCGCACTGTTGTGGAAATGGTGAAACAATGTGCCTGTGAGGGAGTAATAATTGAAGAAGTCTGATTGGGTGTCATGTTTTGGAAACCATAACCCATGAACCCCAGCCATTAAAATATATATATAGGCTTGTCGGTATCGATACAAGTAAAATCCTGTATCGATACCGGGTGACAAATTCCGGAACAGAACTCACGGGTATCGATACAGGTAAAGTCCTGTATCGATACCGAGACCCTTAATCGCGAATTTTAAAGGGTTTGACCGGTCATCTCCTCTCATTCTCACCTTCTTCCCCAACCTTCTCTCTCTCTCTAACCCTAAACCTCCGAAAAAACTCCATTGTTAACCCCTTCAAACCTCCATAACTCCACCAAATCTCACCCAAATTCCACCAAACTTCACCAAAACACTCCTCTTCTCCACCTCTACCACATATACCTCTCAAATCCCGTCCAAAATCCTTATCTCTCCAGATCTAAAAAACCCTAAATTTCCAAAAACCCAATTTTCCAAAACCCATCTCCAAAACATGGCACCCAAGAGGATTCCCGCTAGTGCTAAGGCTAAAGGGGTGGCTTCCTCGAGTGCTCCGCCAGAGCAAGCGGCCGGAGGAAGGAGAAGCAAAGATCAGATTGCCCGGGATGAGCGGGCCAAGTGGGAGGCTTCCATTGAGCAGAGGGGCGTCAAGAACGAGCGCCACGTTATCCGGGATGGGTTTCTCGAGAATGACGAGACCATACGAGCCATTGTGCGGCAAGGTATGTCATTCTGGTTCAATCCAAACCCCGGGTATAATCTAGAACTTGTGAGGGAATTTTATAAACACATTCATGTACCAGCATCCGGGACTGCATTCAGTACCGGGACTCAGATAACCTCTCGAGTGGCTAAAACCCCCATCACTATCACACCCGATATTATCGCTGCGAGTCTGCGATATATGAGGCCGACGGATATTAACTACCCTTGTCCGGCTGAGGATTTTGTCCCGCACACAGTGACGGGTCTTTTGTATGAAAAACGTAAAGATGCTAGCATTCCTCACCGGCCGGGCAAGTTTAGGCCGGCATATCGGTTTGTGAACCAAGTGGTTTGCTACAATCTGGACCCGAGGGCAACTGAAAATAAGCCCTCCGAGAATACTGGGAATATGTTGACAGCTTTTATGGATCCGGATACTGTGTGTGACTGGGCATTATTCATTTACTCGAAGATTATCGACTTCCGTGATGCCCCGACACAGACCCGAATGCCATTCCCTTGCCTGATTACGACCATTGCTAGAGACTCCGGATTGCAAGGGGCCAAGTGGTTCAACAACGATCCACTAGTCCCTGGACCTGTAGACATCACCATTCTTACCAAGAGCAGAGCTCAGTCTCGAGGGGCTAGAGGAGGAGCATTTTTGACTACACAGCCACCCCCCAGCTCATCCAATACCACTTGGCTGCAGAAGATCTTTTGTCAAGGGGTCGCTACCATTCGAAGTCATCAGAAGCTTAAGAGAGAGGTGCGACAAAATGCAAGAATGCTGCAGCAGATGAATCACAGGGAATAGTGGATGATAGGGCGACTTGAAGGGACGACTTCGACTCCATATGTTCCGCTAGAGTTGCCTGAGTTGGAGGTCAGCGATGATTTCGCTGATGGTGAGCCATAGGAGGAGGAGCTTGAGTCGGATTGATTGACACTTGTGTTGCATGGTGCTGACTTTAGGGTAGGTAGTGATAGTTGGAGGTGTTATTTTATGTTGGGTTTATTTTCTGTTATTCCATGTTGGGTACTTTGTTATTTTATGTGGAACTTTTGTCTAGTTTTCATTTGGGGTTTGTAATATAACTTGCATGGATGATGTTTTATTTTATTCTGCGGACTTGGTTTGGGAGGCGCCGATGGGCGAATTGACAGGTTTTAGACGTGACAGGTGCGGCCAGTCAGGGTAGTGAACCTTGAGCTTCTATAGGCCGTCACCTGGTTTTGCAGTTTCCTATGTTGTTCTAACCGGGGTCAATATAATCCAAAAAGTCCTTAGTCGAT
This sequence comes from Vaccinium myrtillus, assembly GCA_016920895.1. Classification (NCBI taxonomy): domain Eukaryota; kingdom Viridiplantae; phylum Streptophyta; class Magnoliopsida; order Ericales; family Ericaceae; genus Vaccinium; species Vaccinium myrtillus. The sequence continues at coordinate 4,994,566 of CM029278.1, forward strand.
CGTGTGCACGTATTCTATCTCTCACTTATGCATGATTAATAATGATGTTGCTTATTTTGTGAAATCAGATTTGATCATATTGAGCATATTGTGCGGTTATTTCTTGCTAAGCGTTGACTTTGATTGGCACGTGGAAACCAGTTGTTCGGTTCCACGCATCTCGCCAGGCGCTTGTATGGGATGTTGAGTGATCTAGTGAGTTGTGTGACGCGATTATTTTTGTAGGGATATTTACTCGCGCATGTGGAGCTATGCTAACCATGTTCAACTTTCTGTCAAAGCATGCATGCATTTGAGTTACAGGCATATTAGGAGGGGAATATCTTTTGCTATGCTTGATTACTTTTACAGGTGTCATAACCCCCGTACCCCCGTTGGTGTTTTTCTAGTTTCCTTTCATTGTTTTATTTTCGTTCGTTCCTAGGGACTAGCAACGCTCAAGTTGGGGGGTGTGATAGGCGCGTAGTATCACAGATATAAGCGCCCAAGTAGGGCAAATTAGCGCATTATAGGCGCGTTTTATTTCATTTACCACTTGATTGCGGTGTTTCTCTTGTTTTTGGTGTTTTTGTTTGTTTTGTAGGAAACGGGCCGAAAAGGGCACGGAAAGTGACACAAGGCATCGGGCATGTGGGGGACCGGTGGGACCCAAGCAAGGACGACCAAAAAGCTGAAAAAGTCAACTTAGAGGCTCGGTATCGATACAGGGATTGTCCTGCATCGATACCCAGGCACCAACCAGGAAACAGAACCCACCGGTATCGATACAGGACTTCTCCTGTATCGATACCGAGGCCTTTATTTTGGCCGTTTTGACTTGCCACGTGTGTTGACTTTGGGAGGGTATTTATACCTCGATTTTACTCCGAATTAGGGTTCGAAATTTTGTTTAGTTTTCTCCTTATTTCGCAGCCGTTTTTCCTCTGAAGATTCTACTTTCCGGGTTACCTTTGGGATTGAAGTTTTACAGTTTTGTTCGTGGATTCTCGCATAGCTTCGGTAACTTCCTATTTCCTTTACTTTAATCTCAGTTCACGGGGGTTTGTCCGTGATCTGATTGCAGATCTTGTGTTTTTAATCCATATTCGATACAATAGCATGTTGAATTTCGAATTCTCTTATCTGTCTTTGTACAACATGAGTGAGTAGATTCATAAGTATGGTCACGGGGGTGATTAACACGCCGTGGCTGTGGTTGGATTTATTTCGCTCATTTTCTCAAATCAATGATGAAAAGCAATTTTAGGTTATTAAAGAACGTCCATTTGGACGAATCCGGCATTGTCGGAGCCCATGTAACGCGAGGTACGGGGGTCCAAAACTCGTTCTTCGCAGTACATGGGTAAACGGCAACCATAAAGATTCGCATCTTTCGGGGTATCTTTTTCTCTCTAAAGTCAAATATTTTTGGAACAACGAATTGAGCATGAAATATCCAAACCTGGTCACCGTGTTATGAACCCTACGACCGTACTTCTTTTTAATTAATTTCATCAAATTCAGTTTTCCTCTTAATTTAGTAATTTCACCAATCAAACCAGAAAAGGGTGGCTACCTAAGAGCCTTGTTAAATTAGTAACCCCCGAGTTTTTAGTGAGCACTTTCCACCTTCTCTGTGGATTCGATTCCGGTCTTACCGGGTATTGTGCTACACCGGTCTCCGCCCTACGCTTGGGGCAACCCATTAAATTAGGTATAGGATTTCGGTCAAGCAATTAGTTTTAAGGGAGAGTTGCTATAGGGTCCACTATAGCTATTTCCTAACACTTGTAGTCCACATGACTTTTTCCTAAGACATCCAGTCCACTCATGCATCTAAAATACAACAATACCCCTCCAGACTCAAACTTCTCCCCTGTCCCTTCACATCCCTCTCTCTCTAAAAACACCACCCCCGCCGACCCTCTCCGACCTTCTCGACCTCCGATCCTCGCCTTCTTCCCTCGCTGATCACCAAAACCGATCGCCATCACCGCCACCAGAATCGATCGTCATCACTACCACCATCGTCGCCGTTCACTGCAACCGGCGTTTCAGGATCAGATCCAGAACCACCACCCCTGTCGATCGCCATCACCACCATTGGAACCGATCGCCATCCGACTTCTCTTCGTCGCCTTCTTCCCTCGCCGATCACCAGAACCGATCGCCATCACCACCACCAGAATCGATCGCCATCACCGCCACCGGAATCGATCGCCATCACTACCACCATCGTCGCCGTTCACTGCAACCGGCGTTTCAGGATCAGATCTCGAACCACCACCCCCGCCGATCGCCATCACCACCACTAGAACCGATCGCCATCCGCTCTCCCACATCCTCGTGAACTCCATTGGTGTCAACATCACCTCAAATCGGCCGGACATTTCAGATCTATAGTCCACCTAATATTTTCCTAACATTCCGGCGGGTTTGTGCTTACGATATACGATATAGTAGTCGTATCTGTTATGGATTGGTGTTCTTAGTCTGAATTTGATTGGAATTCTAGATCCATATCTATTTCTTTGCTTTCTAGTACTACTTAATATTGCGATTCTACATTTTTCTGTTGTTTGAATGAGTTTGTGATGAATGTACTCTGTTTTATTAGTTCAGATAACCACCTCTTATGAGTTCAGATAACCACCTCTTATGAGTTTAGATAACCACCTCCATTTTGAAAAAGTGGTTTTTTTTGTTTTATTCAATTTTCAGTAAATTTTTTATGTTAAAAACAGAGGGTTTGTGCTACTACCTTGTAGTGCTTGGGTGGTTGAGGACTTGATCCCAAGTAAGTTTTTTAAACAAAAATATGCCCAGATAACCACATCTTGCGAGTACAGATAACCACCTCTTGCGAGTCAAGATAACCACATTTGATCCTATGTAGGTTTTTTAAAAATATCCGGCGAAGTCCAATTTTCCGGCGACTTTTCCGGCGCCGACAGGATTTTTCGGTGAACTTTTCCGGGGAAGTCCAATTTCCCGGCGTCTTTCTGGCAGACTTTTGGGCGCCGATGACTTTTCTGGTAAATGTATATTATGTATTAAATTTAATGTAAGAGTACATTTGTCTAGTAAAAAAATAGAATGGACCTAAGAGAATAAAAAAAGTGATTTGGTGAATTAGAGATGTTATGAAAACATTAGGTGGACTAGAGGTGTTACAAAAAGCTATAATGGACCCTATAACAATTCTTTATAGTTTTAAAAATGTCACATGAGTTGCACATGTCAACCTTTCTGTCCAAAAATCTAACTCCGATAAGTAATTGGACCCAATAAGATGGAAATCAATAGTTGAGGGTTACAAGTGAAATTCACTCATTTGTCCGGTTAATATTTTATTTCTACAAAAACCGCTCCTATCCGGTCTGTGCTCATTAAGAATAGAGTCCCCATATTCCTTTTCCGACTCACCGCCGGTGAAGCCTAGGCATCGGCTCCGTCAAATCTCCATCAAAAACCCTAACCCTAACAGTCCAAAACCACAGGAAATTCGACTCCTTGAACGCTAACAATCCCTAATCCACATCTCTTTCTAATTTCCAAGCACAGATTGTTATTCTTACGGTCGATCAAGATGGTGTTAGCACAATTGGGAGGGAGCATATCACGTGCTCTCCAGCAGATGAGCAATGCGACGATAATCGACGAGAAAGTCCTTAATGACTGCCTGAACGAGATCACTAGGGCTCTACTTCAGGCCGATGTTCAGTTCAAGCTTGTGCGTGATATGCAGAATAATATTAAGAAGATCGTCAATCTCGACGATCTTGCTGCTGGCCACAACAAGCGTAGGATTATTCAACAGGTAAAAGGCTCCTTGTTCGTTTGTTCAGTGTATGTGATATGGGTGGGTTTATACGTCTCTCAATTGATTAGTTTTGAAGAATAAAGATGATTTGGAGTTCATATGCATCTGTATTTATTTTGTTGAATTGTTGATGACAATTGATGGTTTTCTGTCCTGTTGAGGAATCGGCCAAACCAACAAACACACCCCAAGTGAATGAATAATCAATAACAAGAGAGTTTCACTTGGCTCCCCGACTGTGTTGTTGAGTACATCACGCCTCACACCAATTTTTACTATGTACTGGATCGGTGGTGCAGCCAAGAATAACGAATAGCGGGGGTACAATAAAAAAAATCCAGTATAAACAACAATATGAACTTTATTCATTGAAAACACTATCACAAGTGATAAATTCATCTACAAGTAAACAAAGTTAATAATAACCTTCTCCATCCATAAACAAATAGTAACAAAAATACCATATATATTCATCAAAAGGAGTTGCAAATGTAATGCTGTATGATAGATCATGACAAATTTTCATTTTGTGAAAGCTTGAGAGATAATTTCATTTTCAATCCTTTCAAAGCGCGAAAATCTTACATACAACTTGGAACATCTCTGAGAAAAGAAAAGTGAAAAAGTAAAGACAAATTCCTCAAATTACTACGCTGATGGAGGAGAAAAGAACAAAGTAGAGGGAAGATGTGCGTGTAGAGAGAAGAACTAGTTGGGAGATGGACGATTTCTCAGCTTGTACGACGCAGCGAGCGTGCTCTAATTGGAAGAGATTGTACATCCCGTCGGCTTATGCCATGACAGGATGAACTCGATAGGAATTCGGGTGGCCAGAGGTTATTGCTATTGTGATGGTTGCATGGATAGTTGGAGAAAACAAAAATTGATACTTAATTCTTCGGGAAAAATGGAAATTTTGCACTGGAGGCATGGGGTCGCACTGGTCTCAGCCAACTCCGCCACTGTATCGAATGTAGAGAGTACAAGATACATGGGCTGCTGCATATATCAATTATTTATATCCTAGGGTTTACATCACCAATTACCCTAGTACCCCTGTCTAGGTTTCGGGGTGCTGCTCCTGAGCCCACTTCTCAGGTCGGAACCCGAATACTCAGTGAATGAGCAACCCATTTCAAATCAGACTTCACAAGCCTAGCATTCCCTTCTATTGTTATCATTTATCACGGCTTCCTATTATCAACTTTGGCAATCTGCGATGCTCTGCACCTATATCCTAGTTAAAATTGTGAAAAAAGTGTACATGAAGTTTTAACTGAGATCATTAATGTAAAAATTTTGGACCCTAAAATTAAGGGTTGCAGATTATTGGCTGTATTGGTCTCTTTAGTAAGCAAGACAAAAATGGGTCCATGGGGATTAGGTTTTAAAATATGATTCAAGGGGAGGGATGATTAACTGTTTAATTAACTGGTGACTAACTTAGAATTGCAAGATGTGGAAAATGTAGCTCTTTAAAGTATATTGGTATTTTCTAATATATGGGTTTCTTTCCCCAGGCTATTTTCAGTGAGCTCTGCCAAATGTTGGATCCTGGGAAGCCGTCTTTCACGCCAAAGAAAGGGAAAACTAGTGTAGTCATGTTTGTCGGTTTGCAAGGTATTTGTCGTTCTCAAATGATGGTTGGTGATTATTTCTTTGTGATAATCTCTAAATGTCTATCAAAGAATTTCCTTTTTGGGCAGCTAAGCTGGTACCATCTGAGACCTTGATCACCTTACCTCCTATTTGAGAGTTGTGTATTTTTATACCTGCTAAAAATATTAGCACTTCAAAAGTATATACTCCGAAGTCACTGCACATTTTGGTATTTCCCTTGTGTGCCAGCAATTCTATCTAGTCTTTTAAATCAGGTTTATCTGTTTTTGCATGCTTTCAGGGTCTGGCAAAACCACAACTTGTACCAAATACGCATATTACCACCAGAAGAAGGGATGGAAACCGGCTTTGGTGTGCGCAGATACATTCAGAGCTGGTGCTTTTGATCAGTTGAAGCAGAATGCTACGAAGGCTAAAATTCCGTTTTATGGAAGGTAATCTTTGGTTACATTCTTGTTGTAATGTCATTGCCATCTTCTGTGATTTCTGAAAGTTAATGAAGTCGTAATGTCAGAGTAATGCAAAATGTGCCTGGGTTGTTAGGAAATAGTAAAATACAGTGAGAAGATGAATGGAGAGGAGGAAAAGGAAAGGGTGTTAGTTGAAAGAAAAGGTAAAACCAAGATAACTGTAATGACTAGAACTTGGGGTAGATATGCCTACCATGTCTAGCTTGCATGAACTCTTATAATGAAGAACCTTAATGGGAGAGCCAATAAGTGAAAAGTGGTTAGTGTTGTGCCATATCTTAATGGTCCATAATCCATATATCAAAGGTCTAAAGGTCCATACTTACCACACAAAAGAAAGGTCGTGTTCAAAGGTTACATCCCTTCTGACGCGTTTTCCTTTTGGTTCCATTCTTATCAAACAAATATCACCTGCCAACTTTATGTATTCCTCAATATGCAACTCTGTACCATCTGCATCTCTGTGCAGTGAGCTATAGTATTAGTAACTTTGTCGATGTAATAGATGAAATATGTGGTAAGAATTTGAGTGGTAGATATTGCTGATGCACACTTGTGCTTATTCAGGTGCCCTTAAGTTGTTACCTGTTCAGGCTTAGCGCTCATAGGGTTTTCTCCCCCGAAGAAATATTATAGGTAAAGGATACCATTCATTTTCTTATTTGGAAGATCTGAAAATGTAAAATCTAGTTTGGCCTCTACTCGAACAATCCAAGTATGAAGTTGGTTCTGCCTGCTGGATCCTCTGTTCAGGCCTTATGTGGGCTGAACTTTAAGTTATTGTTCGTTTCATGGATTTCCTTTAGCGCATGTGAACCTTGTGCCTTTTAGCTTGAGGTGTCAATTTTCTGTTGCAATTTTTGGTAATGAATGTACCCCTGAATGTATGTGATGTTTGTTGACAGCTATATGGAGTCGGATCCTGTAAAAATTGCAGTCGAAGGTGTAGAAAGATTCAAGAAGGAAAATTGTGATCTTATAATTGTAGACACCAGTGGACGCCACAAACAGGAAGCTGCTCTTTTTGAAGAAATGCGCCAAGTTTCTGAAGCAACGGTATCTATTTGATACATTGTGCTGCTGTATCTAGTTGCTGTTGAATAGAGTTGCTAATCTCTTGTATTGAATCTTCCAGAAACCCGATCTTGTTCTGTTTGTTATGGATAGCAGTATTGGTCAAGCTGCATTTGATCAAGCTCAAGCATTCAAGCAAAGTGTTGCAGTAGGAGCTGTGATTGTTACTAAGATGGATGGTCATGCGAAGGGTGGTGGTGCTTTGAGTGCGTAAGTTTCTAATGCTATGCTTCTGGAAAAGCTCTTTCATATATTACTTGGTTTGGTGGTTTTCATATTTGTGTGGATTTTCCTTTCTATGACTGATTATGATTTATAACCCATGCATGCAAGATGCTCTTGTATACATGGATTTCTGTTTGTAAAGGTTTGACGTGGTCTCCACTTTCTTACATGGTTACGTCTCTGGTAATTTATGGTTGGAGGATATTCCTATGTCATATTTATTCTTTCTTGTTTTCTTAACTTATCTTCACCCCACTACGTAGTTTGTTTATAGATGGAAAGAAACAAAAGGGTAGTCTTATGGTATTTCTAACCCAAATAAACCTTGTTGCGCCTATTGGATCTCATTTTTCATTTTGCCTCCCTTCACCTAGCGTGCATCGTTTTCCCCAGTCTGCTCTCTCTGCTAATTCATTTTCCATGTGCTTTTCCCTGTATGCCCTATGATAAAGGTTTCATTCTACATTGATAAACTCATTGGTGAATACCCTTGATCTTTTCCTGAACAACTTTAACAAAGAAAAAAGAAGACTAACACTTTTAGCATGTACAGTAGTGGATCTAAATCATGAGGAGTAACCTTAAACTGGATAGGGATCTGTTGTCACTTGTTAGATTTTACTTCATCATACCTCTTGGACGTTTCCAAAAGTACACATAAGAACTCCCTGAACACAGAATCCCATAGTTTAGTAAGGGCCCGAAACTGAATTGGACGCTGGTCGTTTAGAGAGTTTTAAAGCAGATTATGTGAAACATAGCCAGTAAAGTCCAATCAGAGCACCTCTCTCTAAATCTCAGCCGATTGGGTTTTCCTCTCCGCCCCCAACCCCTTTCTTCTTCTTCCCTCTCCCTCCTCCCCTTCTTCTTCTTCTTCTTCTTCTTCTTCTTCTTCTTCTTCTTCTTCTTCTTCTTCCTCCTCCTCCTCCTCCTCCTCCTCCTGCTCCTCCTCCTCCTCCTCCTCTTCTTATCTCCTTTCTTTTTGCTTTACGGATGCAGCCTCCTCCTCCTCCTCCTCCTCCTCCTCCTCCTCCTCCTCTTCTTATCTCCTTTCTTTTTGCTTTACGGATGCAGACGGTTTTGATATGGTGGTTACTGGTGGTGGCTCTCGGCGGCGCTTCAGGATCTCGGCTGTTGTCTCTCCTGGTTGTTTGTTGAGGACTGAAGTGGCGGTTTCTCAGCGGCCACCTCTGGAAATTGGCAGCTAGTTTGGGTTCGCGGCGGTGTGGGCCTTCAACTGCTTGGTTGGTGGATCGCCGGTGGTGTGTGAATCCTGGCCGTATACATCTTCCCCTCCCCCTGCTGTCGTTGTTTCCGGCCATGTTCCATTGGTTTCCTCTGGTTGCCGCCGGTTTCACCCGGTTGGGCTTAACGGCATGGCAGCCTCATCTCCTCCTCCTCTTCCTTTGGCGGCTTTGATTCCCCTCTGATCTCATTGTTGGATGGCATCGGTTTAGGTGTAACGGCGAGCGTGTGCCGAGTTTGCTTTGGTGGTTTGGTGGCGGCGTGGTGGTTACCGGCAGGGTGTGGGCGGCGGGTGTAGACTGGTTAGGTTTTTTTGTTGTTTTGGGGTTTGGGCCTTCTTTGGGCTTCATTGTTTTTCTCTGTTTTTGCCCAGTTTGGGCTAGGTCATTAGGTGTGGTGGGCTTAGTCTTTGTGTTTTAATTTCTTCAACCCTTGGTTTGAGTCCCCTCCCCTCTCCCCCCATCTTGATGTACCCTTTATCAAGATTTCACTAATAATATTTTTGCCGATTAAAAAAAAGTCCAATTTTGATTCATTTTAAGGAAGAAATTATGCATCTGTAAAGGTCGGTAGACTAACAATTAAGAAAACTTTTTCGAGTATAATATCTGACAAGTTCTTGAGTAAACTGGTCCTTGGCAAAATGTCTCAGTAATTATCCTGAGATTGTTTCTTTCCGGTTGTTAACATCTGACAAGTTTATTGTTTCTATATGCAGAGTCGCTGCTACAAAAAGCCCTGTAATATTTATTGGAACTGGAGAGCATATGGATGAGTTCGAAGTTTTTGATGTTAAACCATTTGTCAGTCGCCTTTTAGGTGAGCAGCTCCCCTTTTCAACCATTGCTGACCATAACGTTGACGTTGTCTTTATGGGCCAGTTCACTTAATGGCTCTTATCGAAGTACCTCTGAATGTTTCAACTAGGCATGGGTGACTGGTCTGGATTCATGGATAAGATTCACGAAGTTGTACCTATGGACCAACAGCCAGAGCTTCTGCAGAAGCTTTCAGAAGGGAACTTCACCTTGAGAATAATGTACGAGCAATTTCAAAACATACTCAAAATGGGTCCCATTGGCCAGGTTTGTTTGGTCAACTATTTTGTTTCTTTGAAGCATTATACTATAAAATCGTGATCCAAGTGACATTCATTATCAATTGCCGTAAATACTCTCATGGAAGCTTGTTGTAGAAGCTCAAATCATCAATGTTCTGTGTAGGTATTTTCAATGCTTCCAGGATTTAGTCAAGAGTTAATGCCAAAAGGTCGTGAAAAGGAAAGCCAAGCCAAGATCAAACGTTACATGACTATGATGGATTCGATGACTAATGAAGGTAACTGATGCTTTCTGATGTGTTCCTATCGGTGCATTTTTCTTTTCCCTAGTTTTTATTGTTTAATTGGTGATTTTGGGTGTCTAATGTGGTTGAACTTGGCCCAGTATACTGAATGATTGCTGAATGCTAATATGTAGCTACTTTCAACTGAACTGAAAGCCTCTCTAGTTCTCTTGCGCCCCATTTGCTTGCCTGGATTAAAGCATTGGGGATTCAACTGGAAATCTGAGGGGGACTACACGTCCTAATCTTAGTTGGAATTTTTACTGCTAGGGTTAAATTTCCATTTGGGTTATGAAATCTCACAAAACATGGGATATGTAGGAGAAGTATTATTATTTTTGGACTGCTTTTTAGTCCAGTTAAACAACAGGGCCTTGGGGAATATCGTAAAGTGAACCATTATTCTGACTCAATTACCTATTAATATTTACAGAGTTGGATAGCACCAACCCAAAGCTCATGAACGACTCAAGGATTATGCGGATAGCAAGGGGATCTGGTCGGCAGGTTAGAGACGTGATGGAAATGTTGGAAGAGTACAAGCGACTTGCCAAGATTTGGAGCAAGATGAAGGGACTCAAGATTCCAAAGAAGGGAGAAATGAGTGCTTTGTCCCGTAACATGAACGCACAACATATGAGCAAAGTCCTTCCCCCACAGATGTTGAAGCAGATTGGCGGCATGGGTGGATTACAAAACTTGATGAAGCAAATGGGTTCCAGTAAAGACATGATGGGGATGTTTGGAGGCGGGGACAAGTAGTTCGCGGCAACTTTAAAAGCAATTGGAGGCGGGGACAAGTAGTTCGCGGCAACTTTAAAAGCAATTGCTGCAAATTGTCTCAGTACAACTGCAGGCGTTTGGTTGGTGGGAACAAGGAGCATCCAGGTTGATAAGCTCGTAGCAGTAGAAGACTTTTTTTTTTTGGTATTTACTTTGATTTTTTTTTTACGGTTAATTTGTTTATTTTGTTTCACCTGGTAGAATTACGGTTTCTTGTACAATTTTCTGACAGCAATTTACACATGCAGATAATAGTAAAATTTTCCAGCCTCTTTATTTGCATGTTATTCTAAGAAGTCATATGTTACCATGCCCATAAGGCTGTGTTCGGGGACATCAATGCATTGGAAAGATAGAAAGTGAAAACTTCCTTGATAATTTTTGGACTCCAATTGGAAAATGACGTTCCTTCTCACTTTCCTTCAACCTCCGTTTCTTTTTGAGGCAAAAACCAAACAAAAAAATCTCATTTCCATGTCTCTCTCTTCCTCTTCACAAGAAATTCTCCTTTCCAATCGTAATTCAAATAGTTGATATATTTTATTGGAACTAAGGATAATGTACAACAATGCCTGTAAGGGTTGTGATCTCAAGACCCCCCCAAAAAAAAAAAAATATATATTATGGCTACTCGATCATTTACACGATACCTGTATATTTACAAACAAAGATCCTATATGACGCTAACGTTCCAAGAACTTGCTAAGAACGGTTTTTCTTGAAGGGGCTTCTTCTTCCTCCTCATCATCGTCATCATATTCCTCAGATTTGCCCGGCCCATGCAGGGCACAACGGAGCACAGAGTTAACCTGTTTCCTCAATCGGGCATTGTCAATGAAAGTTTCAGTGAGCATCTTCCTTAATTCATCATCCGTTGCCCTCACGGTACCACCACTGCTACTGTGAATTGCAGATGTGACAGCGCTTTCAATATCTTGTGAGAGCAGCTGTGCCTGTTTCCACATAATAAACAATGTTAGGACGCGGTAAGATGGCATGAAGGTTACAAGATGTAATCAACAGAACACCGCTTTTAACAAATATGGTTAGAAACTACATTGGTAATTGGAACTATTAGGCTGCACGCCCATCCGAGAAACTGACTTTGGAATCAGAGTCAGTGTCCCCTCCTAAACCGAAACCATCACAAAACAAAAGACCAGTTTTTCATAATCCAATAAAGGATCCACCAAAAAGCACAAGTTTCAACAATTAAGTAGAAATAAACTCGTGGGAAAACTCTGTCAATCTTACGACAGATGGTCAGTCTACCCCAGAGGGCAGAGAGGAAGACAAGAAGGCACAACTTTCTTAGTTCATGAAACCTTTTAGAAAGTTTTATGTTGGACAACAGAGACAATGAAATGGAGGAAAGCAAAATCACAAAAGTTCTTGTTCAAACAAATCACTCAAAATCATATATCAAATTGGTTAGCTGAGAAAGATTACGACAAAAGGAATGAAAGATACCTCAGCAAGAAGAAGACCAATACGATTATCTGAAGTAGTCAACAGATCTATTGCATCAGAAGTTGATGAAGTATCCATAATCAGTTTATCTTCTTCCTCGGTGAGGAAATTAACACTGCATTCTTCAAGCCGATTGCGAAGGATCTCACATTCATGCAGTAATTTTGTGTTCGCAGCATTTGAGCGTTCCCATCTTTCCTTCTCCTTGTGTAGAGCCCTCTAAAATAAGCATGCATTTACAGTGCAGCCAATCAGTGAAGCTAAGAATTGGGCTATTAGCTATGTCAATAAACAAAGATGTCCAGGGGAAACAAAGAAGCTAATCCAAATATTGCTAGATATAAAGATACAAACACGCAAGCAAACGAGGAAAGACCATAAATACATTTTTTCTAGATAAAGCACACGAAAAAAAGAAATTTGAGAGCCCTGAATTCAGAAAAAGGCAATTAGAACCGAAAAAACGCAGGGCCCTAATGGAGCTGCTGATTTTGTGATAAAAGGGCTGGCCCTATTTAAAAAGCTGAAGCAAAAAGTAAGCATGGCTAGAGTATACACAGAGCTAGCTACCTCGACTTCTAATTTTTCTTTCGTCAATCTGCTAAGTTCCTGCTTCAATTCTGACTGGTAACTTCGAAGAGATTTAACCTCTTTCACAAGGAGTTTAACATCTGCTTTTAATTTCAACTCTAGGTCATCGTGATGTTTCTTCAAGTTCTCAATCTGCTCCCTGGCATTATCCAAGTCTTGCTGCAACATCTCATTCTCCTGAACGATGGATAATCTTATCGACTCCATGTGCAACTTTTCATCCTAGAACGGTCAAACATGTCATTCAACATTATATAAGAGATATTAATCAAAACGAAAGCAACAATCACAAGTCCATACCCGTTCAGACTTCAACTCCAACTCCTTCTCTATACACTTTCTCCGAAGTTCCTCCACATCCCACTGAGTTTGAGTGTATCTTTCCCTTTCGATTAGAATAGCTTGCTGCAGGTTTTCTTTACTACTTTGCTTAGTGGTTTCAAGGTCCACTTCCAAGTCTTTGACCTGCAAGAGATGATCCAGATAGGTTGGGGTTAACTCTTATTACAATCATATAATGACACACAATTGCATGGTGCATACCAAGACAACACTAGTGGCTCTTATAGAAATCAACAATAACTTTTACACAGGAATCAATTGCAAGAAACGTACTTTTCTCCAGATCTCTGGCAGTGTCCACATATGATTGCATGAGAAACTCGTGAATCTATGACTAATTACATACCTATAAGTAGGCATATCTTTACCAAAATTATTAGTCAACTCAAAACTCAAAAGTTTCAGCAATAAAATTGCGGGAAGGTCACAACTCCTCAGAGTTTGTTCACAGACTCAATCTAGTAGTAATAGACAAGTACAATGGGTTTGCCAGAATCTAAACAAAGTCAATTTGAGCATTAAAATGAGAATGAGTCTCAGAAGCTAAACTGTTTTCCTCATTTTCAAAACCAGCGAATCCATTTGGACAGGGTGCGCTAACATTGTTAGATTAGAATATTCGACTATTTCTTCTGTTGCTTCTTTGGCAATACCACTCTAAAACTATACATACTATGGAGGATTGATCGACTTAAGAAACAAATACGTGAATCAATATTGAACAGGTACAACATTTATGATGAAAACGGATAGGCACTGGAAATACCTTTGTTGTAAGGTACTGTCTTACAGCAAGCTCTTGGTTTAATCTTGCTATAAGATCTTCCATATCAGTTTTTGCTGCAGCCAATCTCCGCCGCATAGTGGTAAGAACCCTATTCATTTTATTGCGCTGGTCTGATGGAAGAGCCACTAATACGTCCCTAGGAAATTGTAAATCAGACTCAGCAACAATATCCAGGGTTCTTGAAATTTCAGCACCTTCAGGAAGGTCAAGGGAGTTATCACCAAGAGAATATTGCTTTGAGATTTCACTAGCTCTTGTAGAGCTTACATCACTTCCAACACTCTCGTTCGACAATCTCCGAAGATGGTTACCTTGTCTGTGATTCCCTGGTTCAGAAGGAGGCTCCATTTCATCCACATGATGAAATGATACTTTGGAACTATTATGAGTAGCTTCATCCTTGTCCAAAACACTGTTATTAACACTTGAATGCTTTGAGCGCCAAAACAACTTTTCTTGGTCAGATGTTTTAGCTTCATTTTCCTGGCTGAGCTCAGAGTAATTATTATCCCTTCCACGCTTTGGTGTTCCAAGCTCAGATGTTTCATAATCGGAATTAATACTGTAATCTGACGCAATTGATGTGTTGGATTGTAATCGGTACGACGGAACTATAACTCCAGCAGAAGAATTTGCATCTAAACTGTGCTGATTTGAATCATAGAAGGCTGAAAAGTATCACAAGTCCGACAGAATATCTTAGTGTGTTGGTATTGGAACATGTCTTCTTATATTTTGTGAAATTCAATTTGAAACAATGTGAAGCAGCAGCAGGAGATACGTACATGACTTTGCAGCTTCTTCTAGCTCAAGAAAAATGGCAACAGGAGCACTTCTTGACAAATCAATGTCTGATAATATCTTCTCCATCCAATCCTCTAAGGAACACCTTCGCTGTAACCATTCCAGACAAGATTATTTAGACTACTTCTAAGACGACTCCAATAGCAGAAAAGTTACTTGAAAGTTGAAAGAGTTTGGAAACCCATATACAAAGAGAACGCGGATAACCAAAGAGCCCTATACACTCTAAACAAAGAAATAATAACAACTAGTATCATGCCCACAAATTGGCAAAATTGTACTCAATTGAACCGGTGCACCAACAACTTGATTTCTAGTAAAATGGGCTAAACTCGGCAAATTCTATTTTTACTGTACAACACAAAACAAGGCCAAAGATACCAAACAAGATCCTTTGATAAGCCGAAGATAAGGATCACTGGCATCTCATTGTTTGCTGCTGTAAAACATTTATGTACTCTTGCATTGCACTTGTATGCCACAGATACTCTTCGACTTTCTATGTACAGTGAACGAAAAGACAAACATATGCAAGAATAGAACAGAAAGAAAGAATCAACTCTGGAAAATTAACACAGCATTAAAGAGGTTCACTGACAGACGATTAACTAATTTGCATAAACCAATAACGTGCACTAAGTTGAACTCAAGAGACAAAAACAAAGACCATTCAACAGAAAAACAGTACTCAGAAGAGTTTCATAGCAGTTAAGGTTTATGCTCTCGCGTTGTATATTAGATCAGATTGTGTTAATCTTTTAGCTACCTTACATGTAACAATTTTTATGACAAAAATAGGGAAAGCCTAGTGCCGCCCCTATGAACCTGGGAGAGAGGTTGGGGGCAAGGAATAGACCTAACTTCTAGAACTGTAAATTTTTCTTTCTATTTTCCTTCCTGATGCATATGGGCTCTTCTTTTTCTTCTTACAAAACATAGGGATTAAGGTTTTCATCAGCTGTATTGACTCAAGCACAGTGCTTTCCTCCTATTCTTGAACCTTCAGATTCTGTGTTTGTCTATTGTTATTGACGAAGCTAGTATTGCCACTCAAAACAGAGAAAGCACAAAAAAACATACGTGACTAACTTGGCAAACTTTTGTAAGTAACAAGCCTGAACCAATGAATTTCTATCCCGAATCATAAGACTCTCTAATACAATGCGCACAAATCATCCACAATTCCAAACCCGAGTGTGTATAGACGATGTCGAAATTATTTAAACTTCTAAGAATATTACAGTTATCCTTGGGCTTTGCTAGACATTCTAGATAAAGTACGCCAAAGTCTACAACAAAACTTAGAAACTAGAGATATCAGAAAGGGTGCATCAATATGTCCTTCACCACCAAAATTAAGCAAGTTGCCATGCCACATCCTAGCAATCCCATTTCAGCAATCGTGCATTTACATTTTTATTTTCAACGTTGATAGTAGCAAAATTTCCTCATATAAATTTCCCAGCATGGGAAAATAAATCAAAAAGTGCAATAATCAAATCTTCCGATGCCATTCAACAAATTCCAGCCATAAGCTAGTGGGTCACAAAAAGGGTGTATGATATGGAGTACCACCTTTGGCCCCTTTGGTGAAACTATGGAGCAGTTCACAACAGTTAAAGAGAATAATTGCCGTCAAGTATGTTCTCATCACTGTCAGCAAACTTCCAGTCTGTAAACAGCCAACCATAGAGTTAGCTTAAAACCTTTTTCATCCCCTTCTTTCCTATTATAGATCTCTTCCAGGTCTACTTAGGCAAGCTTCTTATTTCCATCGAGAGACTAAAACTAACAACTAGGGATCTGAAAGCTCACAATCTGATGTCTCCAAAGTTATCATTTGTATTTTCTAGGCCAATAAGTTTTACGTGGCGTCCACAGATATGTGCTATGATATCCTCTATGTGATCGAAAATAAATCTTTCAAATCATGCCCTGACAACCAATTATCTTCAATTGCAATTAGTTTTGCATGATATCAACATCATTCCATCACAATGATATCTATCCCAGATTCAGAAGAAAGAAGCATATGAAGTTATGTATGAAGACAAATTTCTCGAATAATTTATAAGACAAATAATGAAATAAAAAGTTGTCTACCTCTTCTGAACGTGTACTGCTTTTCTTTTTCAAAAGACTCCTTGGAGGAGCTGGGGGTAAATTTTTCTTGGGAAATGCCTTTTTCAGCTGAAAAGGAAAGATAGTCAACAAAAATGGAAAGCAACTGTCAGAGACTCAGCGCATGAAAGTTGACAGACCACAATAGTGTTCTAGGTTGGATTCCAGGCTCCAAAATAAAGTAAAAGCAAATCACACATGTGGATTTAGTGATATCAATCCAAAAAGGCAAGTAAATTATCTATAGCAATTAAGTGATGGGATAGTCCTCCCAGAAGAGTTCAGAGAGGGAATTGCCACTTACTTCAGAAAATAGCTTCAAGAAATCACTATATCTACGGAGTACTCCTCGAGTAGTAGTAATCCCATCTGGCGATTGTACACCGATTTGGACCCTGTAAAACTGTTTCTCATAAATGTTAAAACAGAAATAAAGATTTTAAAATATGAAAAAAAACCCTGTAGCAAGTATGCCACACAATTCACTGCCTTCCAAAGGCCAAAAAATAGTTGAACACAATCTTGTTAGGATGACAGCTTTATGCTTCTGCATTTTTTAATTTTTTTACAGCGGAGTGAATCATGTAAGCAGAAGAATTGCTTTTGTAGTTTCAGTGTTTATCTTGCTATGACTTTCCACATAAATTTCAAATTATTCAATATTGCCATTCTTCTCATTTCAAACAAACAGACCAAGTTTGAATAGCTAAATTTAGTGAACTGCAAGCCGGGTGCATGGTGATCAACAATGTGCAAAAAAGAAAATATCAAAATAATACTCCCTCCATCCCTAACTTTTGGTCTCGCGGATTTTGATGCAAATATTAAATTGTTCATATCTTTCAATCTATAACGTATTTTATGTACAATATGAATCTTATTTGATAGATCTCAATTAGTTCTATTATACAAAGCTTTTTAAATCTTTAAAATTATTATAGATTGAAAGATATGAACAATTCAAAATTGCATTGAAATCCAAATAGGACAAACAATTTGGGACAGAGGGAGTACAACACTTTTCAGGTAAGAAGATAAAGAGGAGGAAAAGGAGCTCGGTCAAACAGAAAATAGGCATAGCTAAGAAAACAACCAACTACCATTACCTTTGATTGACCATGAGGAGTAAGAAAAGCGAGATGAGAGCAACTTTTTGTCCATATGTCTATACGGGCATGTGTAAAAGAGGGAGTGCAGGCCATGGTACAACAAGTTTTATTTATTGAAAAGCTTAGGAATTTATATGCTGTTAATACTTCATAACAAACATGAGAGACAAGAGACTTCAAAGGATGGTCAAGTAAACAACTGTTAAACAACCAACTCAAAACCAATTGGCAAGGATTGCCGAGGCTGCACGGTTAATAAATCAGTTTTTTGAGGTACTTATTTGACCAATGAGAGACAAGCTCTTAACACTAACCCGCAAGTGCAGTCCCAGACTCATAAGTGTAGAGGGAAACAACAGATATATAACATAAGAAACACCGTTAAACGA
>CM029278.1:5013741-5070727 GCA_016920895.1 Vaccinium myrtillus
CACTTGAGGGGCACTTTTGGTACACAAGGGGGAATCAATCACTACCGAAATAGAGTCTTGCCCAAAATCTCCAAATCCTACCTCTTATACCATTTTAAAGCATCCATAATGGAGCTCTGTTTGATTGCCTTTATATACTCTTATAGCTAGACACTACTCAGATAGTAGTGACAACATCCAAGAAGAGAGCTACAAGCTACTACCTACACGGTTAAGGTCAAGGCTTTATGCTGTTCCTTCCCAAAAAAAAGTCAGGAAAAGCGGCCTTGGTTAGCTCATATTGATTTGATCACCCACATCAGACGTTAGGATAGCAGACCGATCAATAGGTATTTTATCTGCATCTTGCTACAGACCGTTCCATTTCTTTTCATACGCCTGCCACTTTGTCTCTCTTACTCCGTCTGCAGATTTCGGAGGTGTAGGACGAGATGTGCAGTGCACGTTGAGTGAGGTAGAGCATCATTCATAGGCGAACAGGTGAGTTTTGTCTCATGTCTAGTCGAGTGTCTGAATGTTATATACAACCTCATTGACAATGAGAGGATAGGCCGCCACTACGTAGTAATTTTGGAGTAACTATTGAACCTTTGCAGAACAAGTTATAGACAACAATGGCATATGTATACTCGCAACATGTTACATTAAGTTTTAGTGACATAGTTGACTCCATAAAACTGTAAATATACAAAAGAAAGATAACATTTGGCAGAGTAAAATAGAACAGGGTTCCTAAATTACCACTACAGGATCTGATCCTCCTGATTTTGGCAGGATAATCCATGAAGGAATTGTCACACAGTAACTCCATCCTGACTGAGGATCATGTGGCCATATTGAGTCCCGTCCATCCTACATTGGAAGTAAAGAAACTTTAATAACCGACATTGGAAAAAGAAGCCTTTACGTATAGGAAAAACTACTGGTATGAGTTTATAACAATTGTGCAGTGAGTACAAATATTAGACTTACTGATTAAATCAAATGACGCCTAACAACCATCATATAGTTGTGGATCTAATATGGTCTTACCAGCCAAGTTAAAGAATTACCTAAAACAAGATATACACCACCAAAAAACTTCTAATCATGTCGGTAAAGAGGTTATATGTGAGTGTCACTTTTCTTAGGCATGTGCTAGCACAGCTAGTAACAAAAGGATGAGTACATTGTTTCCCAATTACTAATAAAAAAATCAGGAAAGAAAAACAAAAAGTGCAGCCATTTAAGAGCAGAATTGGAAGGCTGACACATGGAAATCAGGCCTGCAAAACAGATTTTGGGACATGACATGGTTCCAATGCGGCTTAAGTTGGATGTGGGTCCATTTACCAACCATCGTACCAAAATCTGGGGCTCTAAGTAGACCTGTTGGTGCCAAAATCGCTTTTATGACTTGCTACCGTGTCAAAAAGGCAAAAAGAAAAAAAAAATGGCAATGCTGTTGCACCGGTTTGTACCATTTTTGTACAATATCAAGTTTAGACCATCAATCCTATTTCGGCTATTACCTCCCATTAATATGTTCTCATACATAGGAATACCCATTAGTTTGTACTCATCTCATATTTCAATGTAGATCTATTGGCCTGGATAATGCGACAGATTTGACAAAGACAAAGTTGCTGCCAAATTTGGCACCAAAAATGGCTTCACTATTTTCTGGCAGCAATTTTAGGTTACGGTTGAAGCACCACTTTGTCTATAACTTGTCAAATTTGGCTTTAGTAGTCTGAATGGCTCGTGGATGGACTTGCTCTAATAGCCTAGTTTACGTTTGAAGGATATTAGCTCTGTGATTTCAAACTTAACGTCATCTTCTATAAAATCTTCATATCCAATAGGGGGTTGTTTGGAAGCCATTGATTTGTTTAGATTCTAGATTGTGAAGACTTCAGACTTTTGGATTGTACTGTAATCAGAAACCAAAAAGCTCCTCCAAATGCGATTTTCAGATTCTGCATTCCCTAGTTCATTCCTGAAATTGCATTTCGGCATAATCTAATTCCGTAATCAGCTCCCAAACAGCCAAATAAAATGCAAAATACAACACGAATTAATGGGATCCCAAACCGGTCCACAGTCAGCCACTAATCTACAGAGAAACCTACATATAAGGGCCCAACTGGAACTATATATATGTAGCCTAGGATGAAGTAACGGAGTGCAAAGCAAGCAATCATTACATCGACAAATAAGGGCCCAACTGGAACTACTCTGAAGTATAATTATAAAAAATAACATCAATTCAGACGATTATCAAATTGGTATGAAGCGAATTATACAAACAAAACCAAAAAAGAATACCCATTTACGAGGGGGATGGCTCCAGTCCATTCCAAAAGGGAGCGGTGAAGTTCCATCGTGACGATGCCTAGGAGGACTCGTCGGCTGCTTCTTCGGCATTACCGCCGGCGGCAGCCTGTCATCGTCGTCGTCGTCGTCGCCAGTCATCGTAAAACTTGTTGAAAAAGGCGAATTATGAGATAAAGATCCCATTATCGACGGATCGGAGAATCCGAAATCATACAGACCCGGCTCTATTCCGTACATATTCATTTCTCGCTTATACGTTCCAGAAAAATCTTCTCTCTCTCCGGTTGTCGTTTTGAGCCGGAGTTCCGATTCCGAAGATGATAGGAGTAATTAAAATCAGGTCTTATGGCTAATTTTGATCTTTTCTTTCAAGTTTTTGGATTTCGGAGACTCTGGAATAAAGAAAAGAGTTGGGTGGTGCCAAATGGGGAAACTGCTCGTTTCAAGAATCTTGATCCCTGTATTTACTAAAATGGCAGTATCGTCCTTTGGGAAATGAATTTTTTCTATGGTATACCAAAATGGTTTTAGTGGATGGTATCTTTAAAGTAAATAAAACTATTTCAGATATTGTGGAAAATATTTGATAGGTGAATTTCCGTTGCACCCAAAAAAAAAAAATTTGATAGGTAGTGGTAAGTATTTCGGATTAAGAAAAGGAAATTGATATTCGTACTCTCATTTTTTATGCAGGGGCTCCAAGCTGCAGTAGTTTTCCAAAATTATCCTTCTCCAAGTTCCATTACTTACTTTAAGCACTCAAAAAAACATGGGTCCATAGTAAAGGGGTCTTTACTTGAATAAGGATATCAACTTTTTCCTTAATGCCAAGAGGACAAACTACCTACACATTTCAGAAATGCCCCCACTAGCTAATGAAAGTGCATAAACCCCCAAACCTAATGAAAGTGCATAAACCCCCAAACCTAATGAAAGTGCATAAACCTCCAAACCTAATGAAAGTGCATAAACCTAAACTCTATGGTACCCTATGAAAGTGCCTAAAACCCTAAGGTACCCTAAGAAATTGCCTAAACCACTAAAACCAGTGGCGGCTCCAGAAATTTTTCTAAGGGTGTTCATAAATTCTTGTCGTCTACTACCTCTATAAACCACAACTTATTATAGACAAAAAGAAATTCCATTAATATCGACAATGCCGCCAAAAAACAAAGGATAAAGACATAAAGTTTATTACAATTGCTCTCGACGAGTTTTCATATTTTGAAACCGTTATAATAGCCTCGTTATCAACGGTATCAAATACATCACTCTCAATATAAGTAACTAAGCAATTATTCATCCACTGATCTCTCATTCGATTACGCAAATTGCTCTTTATATACTTCATCGCTGAAAAACTTCTTTCAACCAATGCAGTGGCGACAGGAATAGTCAACACCAATGTCACAAGCAAATAGACGAATCTATATATGACATGTTTATCTGTCTCCACCAACTTTACAGCAAGTTCTCCAATCCCTTTAACCCCAACAAATTTTGTATCAGATCTCATATCTACAATGAAATTTTGAAGTTGAATGTCCAATGCCATTAAGTCCACCTTAGAAAAGTCAGACAGGTAGAGTTCTGCGAGACGGACCAACTTTTTCCTATTAAATGCCGAAAATGTATTTTTAGGACTCAAGCAAGCCATGCAGAGTAGCAACTCCGTATTCGCCTCTGTGAAGGTATTGTTTAGCTCTTGAAGTTGCATATCTATGACTGAATAAAATAGATCAACACGATAATGATGGGAAGTGTGATTGAGGGAGCTTTGCGTTGTGGCTGATCACTAGAAAAAAAAACATGTCACTCATGCCTTTAGCTTTTTCGGTACTTCACTTACCTTATTTTTATTTGGGCTTTAATTATTTGGGTTTCAATTTGAATTGAACTTGGGCTTTTTTTTATTGGCTTAAGTGTTCAATACTTGGGCTTTTTTTTGGGCATGATGTTGATTTTTTGGGGCTTAGGTGTTCAATTTAATTTTGGTAGGGTGTTCAACAATGGACTATCCAAAAAAATGCTACATGTATTCTAAGGAATTTTTTTTTCTTTGGGTGGTCATGTGACCATTGAAGACAAAGGGTGCCGCCGCCCCTGACTAAAACCCTATAATTGGAAAGTGCACCCTAAAACCTAAACACTAGGACACCCTATGAAAGTGCCTAAAACACTAGGGTATCTGTTTACTGGTTCTTTTACTTCTTTGTGACAAAATAATCGTGTGCGAGCGTGCCAGAGAGAGTTTCAATCTCCTCCCTCAGATTAACTTTGGAAAAACCAAGTTTAATCAGACGATTGTGTTTTATTGGTTCAATTACCTCAATTAAGAGGATTTTTTCTTTATAAGTGAAGAAATGCAAACCAATAACTTAGGAAATTAAAGAACAACAAAGAAACAAGACACTTTGATTGATAAATCAAAGAAAAACTTACTTCGAAATTGCCTTCAACTTCAAATACAATGTAACAGAACTTCGAACTGGTGATTGTTACAAGAACAATCGAGAACTGATGATTGTTATAAGAACAACCGAGAATAATCCTAAATACTTCCTAATCTACTTCGAACTGAGTTCGAAATCCTAAAACTACTTGCCAATGAACAAACCAAGCATCATTTTCTTTGATAGCTGTTTGTTGAAGATTTGTTCGGGCTTTCTCACTCTTCAATTTCTTCTATTTATAGACGCTGCTTGCAATTTGAACTTCCCGCTCAATGAATTTGAACTTGGCTTGCTTCGAACTCTAACTTCTACCTTTTGAGTTGGCAGTTTCTTCCCACCTCCACGTCTGAATTTGAATTCTTCTAATTCTTCCTCCAGAAGTCTTGATTTTAAATCTGCATGACTGCTCAAATAAACTCGAATGATTACACGTTAAGGAGATAACTGCTTTTCAAGAAGTACTCCATGTATCCTAACTGCCAACTACTCCGTTTTACAGGTTTACACGTGGAGTTTATGTGTTTAGTTAATATCATGATTTCGAAGTCAATTTATACTTTTAACCTTGACTTGTAACTGCCAATAACCGCTTCTCAAATCTGAGGAGCAATACGACATCGTATTAACTAAATTTTGCTTCATTGATCCAGTGTATCTTTATTGACAAGTATTTGCCAACGTTTGGCATTTTTGACTACGTGTCAATCAATTATCGGATTTGTTAATTTTATATGTAAACATACCCCCCACATTAACATCGTTGTTCAAGGGATTTGAATAAGTGTTAATGTGTCTTTTGCCGCTTCGAATTCCTGTAAACTTCCAAAGCAAAAGTTATTGGCAGTTCTTGACACTTCCAATGATACAGTTATAATTAATTCTTACGTTCTCTGTGAGAGATTTAAGGATAATGGGCAGAAGGATAATGGGCAGTTATTACCCACGTTCTCCATCTTCAAGAATTTAAATCGTTTCCAACTTAAAACTTGCCTATAAAAAGGGCTTAATTAATGGTAAAATTAATCACCATTCTTCGTTGTAAACTGATTCCTTCCTTAACTTAACCATGGCTGACCTCTCCAACACCCAAAATGCCTTCGAAAACTTGGTTCTTAATGACTCAATCCCTGTTGATATTAGAAATACTGTCACACCAATTATTGGTGAGATTCGAAGGGATCGCTCTTTCGTGGTGGTTCAAGTGGAAGATCCTGAGCCTACTGATCCATGGAACCCTCCAATTTCTCCTACTCCTAAACCCTTTCTATGGGGTTTACCATCTGAAATAGTGGTGGTAAAAATGGATGATCCTGCTGGTTACAAAGGTTGGAGCAAATACCGTTCATTGGCTATGAGTAGGTATTTAACTCCCTTCGTTAGACGTGATCCTAACATAATGATACTTGACAGCCTAATTGCCACCTGTCTCACTCCTGCTTTCTTCAAAGTCTTTGAAGAAGAGAGATCAGGCTTTGCTGGCTATGGTGAGCTTAAGCAAAAGGCTAGTAGCCAATTTATATATTGGTTGAATGAAGTTCGAAGGCCTCACTTTGAAGGAAATTTCATTGATCCGGCCAACCTCTCTCTTCGAACTCTTCCAGAAAACCCAGATTGGTTCCAAGAGTTAAAGAATATCAAATTTGATCCTATTATTTATCATGCTGATATCTCTTATTCTCTTTATCTGCAATCTAATTCTATTAAAGCCCAAGAATTGTTGGCTGCATTTGCTTTTTTAGAGATAGGGATTCTTGAAGAAGACATCATTTACAAAAACTTCTTGTGGGCTTGTGAGACTCTTCAATGTACCACCTCTGAGCAAGCTGGTGCTTTTCTCAATTCTTTTCTAAGTCAACTCCCTCTCCTACGAATGTGGATGAAGAACAACACTGCTGCTTTCGTGTTCAATCAAGACCTTCATGAGTATGAAATACTTCATGATAGAATCACTAGGCTTCATAATAAGATTGAACATCTGAAGGGAGATTCCTTTGATGCCCCATCCGGAATTTCTAAAAGGCTTCGAAGGAGATTCAAAAGTTGCCTTAAAAGAAATACCTTCAAGTTGGCTACATCCGAAATCAAAGCCAAAAATCTGGTCTTGAAAATCAGACCGTTGATTGAGAAGAAACTCAAGCTTGATGAAGAAGAGAGGATTAGGATGAAGGAAAAATAATTTTTTAACTTTTCCTGGGCAAGGTTTCATGCTTTGGTGACTTGGAGTTTTCCTCATTACTTCCAAGTCATCCCTACCCCAACAGCTGCTCCATCATCAGTAGATGTTTAGTTCTTCTTTGAATGTAATAGGATCTTCTTAATAGTATGTAATTTCTCTTTATTAATGTAATTTCAACTTTTCTATGGTTTAATTTGTACTTCTAAATACTTTTCGAAGCACTTTAAGGCATTCTAAACCAATTCGAACTCATAATGAACAAAAATAACGAAGTATCTTTTATGATATCAAACCAATAAAAATGGTTCGAACATATGATAATTCGAAACTGAAATGAAGCATTAAATATGGGTGAAAAATTCAAACTTTGGGCCCGACATAATATAGGCCCAATTAATTCTTTATGAATATTTGACCCGAAATGCTGCCTCGTTTCGTCAGCACATATAAATTTTAGGGCTTGAAACGTCTTCATTACACATTCAAACTTCCCTACGCTTTGTATTCCCTCCTTTGTTCTTACACTCTTGCGATCATGGCTTCTGAAAGTGAGGTATTCAAAGGTACTCCTTCCTTCGTTCTTAGGAAGTTGGTGACTCGAGAAGTTCTAGAATCAAAAACCGGTGTTGGCAAATTACAAAACCGTGTCTTCATCGAACATCCTACTTTACCTAATACTCAAATCTTAGGGCCTGCATTTCTTGATCTTCCTTTAGATTTTACATCATGTTACCCTATCCTTGAGAAGAGTGACCTTGTGAAAGATAGGCCTCTGGGTTTCTCTAATTGGGCCAAGAAGAATTTTGTTTGCTGGCCAAATTATGATAAAGATTGGGATGACTGGACTGCACGTATATTCAAAGCCAAAGGGAAAGAGCTAGCAGATGTTGGTTTATCACACATCATTTCCTTGCTTAGAAATGGTATTTTACAGAACCCTACACTTATTCATGCTGCCCTAGCCTTCTGGGATCCCTCATACAACTGTTTCAGATTCAACTGTGGAATGATGGCTCCCACAGTTTTAGATGTATCTTTCCTTGTTGGGCTTCCTCCGTATGGTATTTTCTTCGACATTGCCTCATCTACGGAAGTCCCATTTTTAGATGAGATTGAGTATGCTGGAAAAAAACGTGCTTACAGCAAATTTCTAGACACTGAAAGGAGATATTCAGATGAAATATCTGACAGAGAAATGTTTGCTTATATTTGGTATACCTTGTGCAAAATGATTTTTTGCCATGGTGGTAAGAAAATGATGCTTGAATTCGCACCTTTAGCCTATTCTCTATCAAAAGGTGAAACCACTGATTTGGCCTCTCACTTTTTAGGCTATGTTTACAAAGTAGGGTCTGATAATCATGCTAAACCACTTTCTTATAACCTGGGAGGTCCTCTCTGGTTTCTGCAACTCTGGCTGTTAGCTTATTTCCCAGACCAAAAGGTTGCAGAAAGGTCTCCTCTTGATGTATATGGGGACAAATTCACTATTTTAGCTTCAACTCCCCTTACCTTGGTTGGATATCTACAATACTTTCATCAAATGAGGGAGGACAAAGAAGAAGGAGATTTTGTCCCTTTTCATAACTGGGATGTTGGGCCGAAGTGGATAAGAAGACTTATGGAACAAAGAGGTAGTCCTAATTATCATGAAGCTTGGGCAAGTATTCTTCTCCCAAGGGAAATCATCATAGGAGCTTATGTTGGTGGCTGTAGACATGCTCATGCTGAAATCTATTGTCCTGCACAATTTGCTAGGCAATTTGGGTTGGTGCAAGTTATCCCTTGTCCTTATCCTGGTGAAATCAATGTTGATCTCTCTACAAGAAATAAGATTGATAAGGATCATATTGCACGTCTTAATGCAGAATTTAAGAACTCTAGAGCACAATTCCAACCATATACATTTTCTATTGTTTTAGAACCTCCTCTTCCATCATTCTCTAGATGGTGACACAATTCTATAGGATTGTATTACAAGTCTGCAAATGTCAAAGATTTCATTGAAGACCTTGGGATTGTCATTGAAGACAAATCTGATTCAATATCAGATGATGGATTTGGGGAAAGTTCAAAAGAAATTCCTCAAGGAATAGAAGAGGTATCAAGAATGCAATTTCCTGCCTCAATGCCTGCTGCCTTGAATATCAAACCATTTCGATCTGTACCACAAATGGTAACTAGATCTAAACAGTAAAGATCTCCTTCTCCATCAGGTGATTCTTACCTTTATGGCTTAATCGACATTTCTTTTCAAAATATTTTATTTCTTTACTCATAATATGAAAATACAGAATCTACTCCAAAGAAGAAAGCCAAAAAGGTGACAGAACCTACTCAGACTTCCACTTATTCAACTTCGAAGTCAAACACCAGAAAAGGGGCCACAAGACAAGCAATCAACCATGATACCACAAAGTTTGACAAAGTTTATGAGGCTTCGAAGAGGAGAAGGAAAATTCTGATTGAAGAACCAGAGGAAGAAGAGATAGGGAATGATCCAACTAGTCAACTCGTGAAAGGTAAGCTCTTGTACTTCTTCAGTTTCATCAAAACTTTTGAACCTCCATATCTCTTATCTTTGGTCACTAATTCCATTTCAGAGAAGAAGGAAAAATCTAAGCATACTATAGCTTCGGAGACTCCTTTCGAACAAAATCCTATTGAAACTCAACAGCCAATTGACCCTCCTGATACTGGTGCTGTTGCAAGATCTTCAATTCCTGACTTTGAACTTATTGCTCAAGATTTTCTTAACAAAGAGCCTCCTCAAAAACAAACTTCTTCAACTGATAAGATGTCAGAGCCTACTCAGTCTGTTCTAAAAACTGCAGACACCAGTTTGAATATTGGGAAAAGCAAAACTACTGAAGCTGACATTCCTGTTCGTCACGTTGATATTTCTGTTTCAAAAGATGACAGAAGTTTATTTCCTGAAATTGTTTCTCATACTCTTGGTATTAAAACCTTTGATCGGATTAAAGTAGCAATTGAGGAGACTGCTCTAGGTCAATCTTCAAGATCTGGGATTCCAGAAGAATCAATTTTGTCTAAACAAGTCCCTTCACCTGAGGTATTGTGTCTCTTTATAATTCAAACTTAAAGTTATTATACTTATATTCAAAAGATCAAATTTAATCATGTTTATGCATTCCTCCTAACAGGAGATTGGTGCTTCAACTAGCACCACTGTTGGTGATCTCCCTTCATTGGAGCAGTTCAAATTAAGAGTAGGTGATTTCTGTCAAAGAATCATCAATCCTAAAGCTCCAATTCCTTCTCTGGAATCTCCTATTATCCAACTCAAAACTCGACATAGCCCATCTCTTCCTGAGTTGGTCAAGCCTACTTTTACTGCAGGAGAGATTCAGGAGTTGAAGGAAGTTCTCCAACAATTCTCAGAATTGGACTTTGAAAAATTGGCTGAAGGAGATTTGAAGGAGCATATAGAGATTTGCTGTCAAGCAGCTTGGGTACTAA
The DNA here is from genome assembly GCA_016920895.1 of Vaccinium myrtillus. Classification (NCBI taxonomy): domain Eukaryota; kingdom Viridiplantae; phylum Streptophyta; class Magnoliopsida; order Ericales; family Ericaceae; genus Vaccinium; species Vaccinium myrtillus. The sequence goes on from CM029278.1 coordinate 5,024,167, forward strand.
AACCTGCTTCTCAAGATCTACATAAACAACTCTTGACTAAGGTCTCTGAGTTTCAAGTAAAAGCTTATCAACTCTGTGAAGTTCAAGAGAGACACCTTCAAAGACAAAGTTTGAAAGCAGCATTGTCAAGTATAGAAGATGAGGCACATAATGTAATTTCTTCTTATGATCAGGATGCTATCAAGTTGAATCAGTTGAGGGATGAAGAAGCTCACCTAGAGGAAGCATTGTTAAAGGTAAAAGGGGAAATTGCTCAAACAACTACCAACATGCAAGTTTCTCTGAATAAAGCTTCTTCATCTGTTGCAGACATGAGAGATCTCAAAAACCAACTGCAGCGAACTACTGATCAAGAAGAAATTTATGATTTTGTTCGTACCAGAGGTGCTCATGTACTGAGTGACCTAAAAGATACAATTGTACAGTTTTTTGATCAATGAATGAAATGTTTGTGTTATTTCAATTTCACAATCGTTTGAACTGCTTGAAGTGTTAATCTCATCAATTGAATTATGAGCCTCGATCATATAACTTACTTGTTGTTATGATTTATCTCAAACAACACAAACGATGGAAGATAAACTGCTATTTAAGTTTTATTTCCTATTACAAGACTCCCAAATGGTTGGGACATAAGTCTTTAAATATCTTCCATTTTTTTATGAACATAATCACTTAAGTCTTTCAACTATTATGCTCCTCTTTTTGTGAACTTTATGTATTTGGAAAGGTCTCTCCCAAATTGGAACCTATTTTCCAAGTCCTTGTTCTCTTTCTTTGATAGGCAACATAATTTTCCAAACTTAAATCACCTATGTCAAAGCTTCGAACAGACACCTTCTTGCTATATTTTCTGGCTATCCTTAAATTCTGTAATGGAATTTTGATTCAAAACCTAATGAGGCTTCCAACAACCCCAATTCCAGCCATTTGAGATTTTTTCGAACCATCGAACCACATTTTCCATGGCTTAATTGTCACTGTATCAACATCTGCTATCTCAAGAGTCTCAATTCCATTTGGATGATCAGCCAAAAAATTAGCTAAAGCTTATCCTTTAATTGATTTCTGAGGAACATACTCTAGATTAAATTCAATCAAAGACACAATTCATTTCCCAATTATACCACTAAGTACAGGTTGAGACAACATATACTTCATAACATCAGTCTGGGAAATTACATAAGTCACTCTAGGCATCATATAATACCTGAGTTTCTTCGAAGCAAAAAACAAAGTTAAACATAGTTTTTCTACTGCAGAATACATACTTTCACAATCATTAAGAAACCTACTTAAATAATAGATAGCTTATTCCTTTCCTTCTTCATTGTCTTGAGCCAATAGAACTCCTACTGAGTCATAGTTTGCTGCTAAATACAACTTGACAGGCCTTCCTTTTGAAGGTAGGGCAAGCACTGGTGGATTGATCAGATATTCCTTGATGGCCTTGAAAGCATCATCATGCTCCTTTGTCCATTCGAAGTCTTCTCCATCCTTCAGTTTCAGCAAAGAGGAAAAGACTTTAGTTTTTCCTGCAGTGTTGGATATCAATCTTCGAAGAAAATTTAATTGACCAAGAAACTTTTGAAGCTCTTTCTTATTCGAAGGAGCTTTTGCTTCAATAATAGCTTTAGCTTTATTGCTATCAACTTGAATACCTTTACTGTGGACTAAATATCCTAAAAAGTTACCTGCTGTTACTCCAAAAGCACATTTAGCAGGATTCAACTTCAGTTGATAATGTTTCATCTTCGAAAAAGCTATTTTCAAATGTTCTACATGATCATCAATAGATTTTGATTTGACAATAATGTCATCTATGTAACACTCTAGAAAACCCCCAACTATTTCATGAAAAATAGTGTTCATAGCTCTTTGATAAGTAGCACCAGCATTTTTTAGCCCAAAAGGCATTTTTACCCATTCGAAGGTCCCAAGGTTGCCAGGGGCTCTAAATGCGGTTTTATGAATATCTTCTTCGGCTATACAAATTTGATTATACCCTGAATGTCCGTCCATAATAGACATGATTTTGTGGCCTGCAGAGCTATCCACCAGCATGTCTACTACGGGCATTGGGTATTCATCCTTAGGGGTTGCAATGTTTAAATTTCTAAAATCAATGCAAACCCTAATCTTCCCATTTTTCTTAATAACAGGAACAATATTTGATAGCCATTCCACATGTCTTGCCGTTCTAATAAAACTAGCATTTAAAAGGTTTTGAATTTCCTTTTTAACCAATAGGATGGTTTAAGGAGACATTTTTCTTGGAAGTTGTTTGAAAGGTTTGCAATTAGATTTAATAGGTAATCTATGCTCAACTAAATCTCTGTTCAAACCTGTTAACTCTTTATAACTCCAAGCAAAGCATTCTTTGTTCTCTTTAAGCACTGTGATCAACCTTGCCTTTGAAGCAGCATCAAGTTCTCTGTTGATTTGTACAGTGTTTGGAACAATCCCTTCTCCCAACTCCACTTCTTCTAAAGGATCTTGGGAATCGACATGACCAACAAAGGCCTTTTCGAACTCAAATGGCTTTAACCCCCAATCAGATTTCTCAGCCAATAATTCTTCCCAATCATCTGTTTCCTGTAACTTCTGCTCTATTTCTAGAGCCATAAACTTAACTAAGGCCAATGAGTTGGCCTCTTCGAACTCTGTCTTGGACTCAAATCCAAGCAACCTCATCTGGTGAATTGTCTGATTCATAATCAACTGCTTGTTTAAGCTTAGATTTTAACTCTGCCAGTTCTCCAATTTCCAATACATTGGATGGAGGGGTGGCAGGTTGTGCAATTTCACTTAGAGGAATGATTTCAGGTTTATACATTTCAGCCTCTGCACAATTTGCTGAAGTACTGAAAGGATGTGGGTCTGCTTTCACCTCTTCGACCCCCACTTCTTTCCCATTTTCATACTTCACAATCATCAGAGTCTGGTGCATCGAAGATGGAATACAACCATTAACATGAATCCAATCCCTACCAAGCAAGGCATTGTACTTACTTGTGAATGTATCCACCACAAAAAAGGCTGTATCAGTTTCCACTTGGCCAACTTTCAGGCGTATAGAAACAATTCCTTTAGGACTTTTACTTTCACCAGTAAAGCCAGCAATAGATGTGCTTGTTGGGATTAATCGAACCTTTTCTTTCCCCAACTTCTTCAAAGTCCTTGAAGGCAGAATGTTTACTGCTGCACCATTATCAACCAAAACCCTGTTCAACAAAATCCCATCGAATGCGCAGATGTACAAAGGTGGTTTCAAATGGTGCCTCATATCACTTGAAGGTGATCTGAAAGGGTAAGAAAGATTAGCACAATTCAAATCAACAATCAAAGGATATTTAGAGTCATTTTCTGTCTCTGGTACAAATATTGCTCTTTCTTTAGAAATTACTTCTGGTTCCTCTAAAGCATTAACCATAACCATAAAATCTTCCTCCTTTTCTTCCTTTTGGATCTTTGAAATCAAGGCTCCCCAACCATCTTTCCAACCATTGTCATATGTAAGATCATATTCATCATCACTTGACACATCAATGACCTCCATAGGAGTAACCGTTGGCTGTAATGCCCTTCGAACTGGTGAACAGTCTGGTCCAAAAGGTCCAAAGTTAGCGAATGAAGGAGAAACCATATTAATCTGAACTTCAGGTAAAGTCCCAAACTGGATGGTCCTTTTTTCCTGCACTGGTAAATCTGATTCATCTTCTGCCATGCCCACTTTTTCAGAAGATTCTACTGCAGAAGTTTCCATGGGAGAGAATGTTTCAACAGGTGATGAATTTATGCCTTCACCTCCTTCCTGTTCCACTATCATGGCTTCTAATAAACCAGATTGATAGCTTGCCAAGGAATTTGGTGAAGTTGGGCTATTCTGAGGCATGTCATTATCCATCCTTGCAGCCAAACTTTTCAATGTTTTTCTTTCTGATTGAGTAAACCCCCTTCGAAGAGATTCCTCAGAGTCTTCCCTTCGAAGTCTGTTAAACCTTGGGTTGAACTTATCACCCCCATTAGGACTCTCTTTAGATGCAAATTCTTCCATTTGGAAACTAGTATACCTCCTTTGTAGTTTCCTCTTCTGAGTTCTTGTCAATATAGGAATCATCTGAGTTGTCTTAGTTTTTGGATCTCGAACCACCACCCATTGACCAATAGGGGTATTTGGAGGTTTGACCATTTTATTTCCAACTTTAGAAGGAGTTTCGTGTCCCTGAAAGAGCTCTGGTTTGATTTTCTTTAAAAACCAATCAGGAACCCCCTTCACCAAGGAAAATTGTTCACCTTGCCCTTCGTTTTCCTGGCCCATGGGGGCCTTCCCAGTGTTAATCTTCTTCAAAGGAGGATAATCTCTCTTTGAAGTCGGTGGAACTGGACTAGAAGGTACATTTCTTTTAGAAACCAACCAAGGCTTCTCATTTCTTCCTTGACTTGGGCTTACCCAGGGCCTTCTTTCATTATTTCGATCTAAAGCCTTTCTTTCCATCCTTTTTAGAAAGAAATCAACCCCTTGTCGATCCAAGTCTTTAAAAACCAAATAATTGGCTCTACATTCCTTGCACAAACATTCCAAAAAAGAAGCTTCGAGCATAGGAAGATGAGACTGCTTGAATCCCTTTTGAAATGAATCTTCTGCTGTATGTCTTGGCTTACTGTTTCTATAAGTGTTATTTCGAAGTTGACCAATATTTGGTCTTCCTCTACCAAATTGCACATAATTCATTTCAACATGTACTTGTTTACTCTGCCATAATTCTCGAACAGTTTTGGCCAATGATGTTGGCACATTAGTGTTAGCAGTTACTTCTTCAATCTTTGGAAATGGATCAGTATCAATTCCCATAGTCTTTTCCGGAAACATGATCCTTTCTTTCTTGATCTGTTCTTGAACCCAATCACGGAAAACATTACAATTTTTAGTTGAATGAGTCCAAGAAGCATGCCATTTACAATAATTCTTCCCTTTGATTTCTTCCAAAGTTGGAAGTTTAACATTTTCAGGAAGTTTGATAAACTTTTTCTTCAAAAGGTAATCAAAGATTTCATCTGCTTTAGAAACATCAAATGAATATACTTTGCTAATGGCTTTCTTATTACTCCTTGGTGCTATAGAAGAATCTTTTCGAATCAAACAATCACACACACAAGGATCATGTTCAATAATTTCAGCAGCATCAATTTCATAAGTAGGTTCTTTATAATAAGTAGAATAAGAAGAATTATTCCTATCTACATCTTCTTCTAACAAAGATTCATATCTAGATGCTTTATAAGTTAAATCAACTAAATCCCTAAACTCAGTAGAATCGAACTTCTTTCTAAGTTCTCTGCTTAAACCATCTTGTGCTATTCTAACAAATTCCACTTCTGGTAATTGAAGTTTGCATTTGTTTCTAGCCCTTTTGAACCTAGTAATAAACTGGGCAGCCTTTTCATCAGGTTTTTGTTTTAATCTTGCTAAATCAGCCATAGTGACTTCATGCTCAGTTAGGTAAAACTGTGCATGTAATAATTCTTCCATCCTTTGCCAATTTGGAACTGATTCTGGTGGCAGATTAGAATACCATTCGAAGGCAGTTCCTGTCAAGGAGTTAGAGAATAATTTCAATTTAATGAAACCATTATTGCCTAATTCCTTACACTGAGCAGTAAATCTAGCAATGTGTTCTGTGGTTGATTGTTTCCCATCCCCATGAAACAGTGTAAAATCAGGAATTTTAAACCCCCTAGGGACTTCGAACTGCCTATCTATCCATTATGGATAAGGTTTTATATAAGCTTGAGTTTGTACCCCTCGGTTTAGAGGTCCATAAGCTTCCTGCATAAGGCCCAATATTTCATCTCTAAGGGTGGAATTTCCTTTAAAATGAGTATTTGAGTTAATGTGTGGTTCCCTATTCATATTTCTTATCATGTGATCTTCTGGAAACCTATCAAAAGGGTTATCAAAAGGTTGAGGCTGTTCGTAATCTCTTTCTTGCCTTGTAAAAGGTTCATAAAGGTGATTCGAATGCACTCTTCCCATTTCTGGTATTCCTGGATACTTAGGAACTCCAAATTCTACATTAGGCCTCCTTGAACTAGCCCTATCAATAAAATGATTTCCTGTGGAATGACCATATCCTTCAAACCCATAGTCATCATTTTTAAAACCTTTATCCTCATTTACACCATCAAAACTAGGTTCGAATGGGATATGAGTGGTCTGTTTGTATGTTCTCCTAGGCTTGAGGACTTGAGAGTCATAAATTTTTGCAGGTTCATACCAAGATTCTGGTATTTCATCTACATTGATAAGCTCTTTTCCAGGCCTTGACTTAAATTTGCTTGTACTAGCCTCTTCTTTGTCCTTCTCAAATGAAGGCAGATGATTACTTTTAAGTCCTGATTGCTCTTCTAATTTTTGTAACATAAGTTTCTGGGTTTGAGCCAGTTCTTTAAATGTGGCAATCATTTCGGCAAATTGGCTAGATAACACACTTCCTCCAATTTCTGGATTCTTTGGGTCATCAATTTGCACTGTTTTATTGTTCCTAGTGTTCATACGAGAATTTTGGCCAACTCCACCATTTGTGTCTTGACCAATACGAGTTTCTTGACCTATTTGAGGTCTTTCAATCTGTTCATTCTCTCTAGGATTAACGTTATTCTCATCTTCTAGCGTTTGGCCAATTTGAGAATCGTCTGTTTGCTTCCTAAGTTTTGGAGCCATTCAACACTTTCGGGTCCCACCGGGCGTGCCAAAAAATGTTTACTGGTTCTTTTACTTCTTTGTGACAAAATAATCGTGTGCGAGCGTGCCAGAGAGAGTTTCAATCTCCTCCCTCAGATTAACTTTGGAAAAACCAAGTTTAATCAGGCGATTGTGTTTTATTGGTTCAATTACCTCAATTAAGAGGATTTTTTCTTTATAAGTGAAGAAATGCAAACCAATAACTTAGGAAATTAAAGAACAACAAAGAAACAAGACACTTTGATTGATAAATCAAAGAAAAACTTACTTCGAAATTGCCTTCAACTTCAAATACAATGTAACAGAACTTCGAACTGGTGATTGTTACAAGAACAATCGAGAACTGATGATTATTATAAGAACAACCGAGAATAATCCTAAATACTTCCTAATCTACTTCCTAATCTACTTCGAACTGAGTTCGAAATCCTAAAACTACTTGCCAATGAACAAACCAAGCATCATTTTCTTTGATAGCTGTTTGTTGAAGATTTGTTCGGGCTTTCTCACTCTTCAATTTCTTCTATTTATAGACGCTGCTTGCAATTTGAACTTCCCGCTCAATGAATTTGAACTTGGCTTGCTTCGAACTCTAACTTCTACCTTTTGAGTTGGCAGTTTCTTCCCACCTCCACGTCTGAATTTGAATTCTTCTAATTCTTCCTCCAGAAGTCTTGATTTTAAATCTGCATGACTGCTCAAACAAACTCAAATGATTACACGTTAAGGAGATAACTGCTTTTCAAGAAGTACTCCATGTATCCTAACTGCCAACTGCTCCGTTTTACAGGTTTACACGTGGAGTTTATGTGTTTAGTTAATATCATGACTTCGAAGTCAATTTATACTTTTAACCTTGACTTGTAACTGCCAATAACCGCTTCTCAAATCTGAGGAGCAATACGACATCGTATTAACTAAATTTTGCTTCATTGATCCAGTGTATCTTTATTGACAAGTATTTGCCAACGTTTGGCATTTTTGATTACGTGTCAATCAATTATCGGATTTGTTAATTTTATATGTAAATAGTACCCTATGAAAGTGCCTAAATAACTAAAACCCTATAATTGGAAAGTGCACCCTAAGTGCCTAAACCCAAAATGCCTAAACTCACTATACCCTACCCCAAAGAGCCTAAAATTGAATCTCAAAATTGAACCCAATTAATTTTGTCCCACACATGAGAGAGAAAGTCCCAGAATTGAAACCAATTAATTTGTCCCAGACTCCCACACATGGAGAGAGAGAGAGAGAGAGAGAGAGAGAGAGAGAGAGAGAGAGAGAGAGAGAGACACGTGATGAGTACTCTTGGGTATTGAAAGTGACTGGTTTGAAAGTGATGGGTAGTCGCTGTAGTGAAAGTGACGGGTAATCTGCTATAGTGAAAGTGATTGCTTGGCTAGTTGCTTTCAATGGTAGAAAAAATCTGAAATTCCTCACACACGGCTTTATTGCTTCATTAAGGGTATTTTTGTCTAGTGTTGTCCTTGAGCCATCAAATATTTCTTATCAATGTATTGGATGCCTTAAAATAAGTTAAGCTGGACTAAATACCATTTAAAGCCCCAAACTTGGCCTTTAAACCAATTTTCTAAAAAAACATTTACTCTTCTCCTTACTTCAAACACTCCAAAAAAGCAATTTTTTTTTTAATCAGAAAAAAGTAGACAGTTGCTCAACTCCTTTTATTGCACGACACTGAATTGCCTATTTTCATATGTAATGTTTCCTTGGTAGAGTCTTTATGTTATTGTTTCCATGTTTTGCATCAGGACAACCTGGACAAGTGGTCTTCGCCCTATGATTGTAGAACCATCCTTTTGTCCATGCAAAGTCTCTTGAGAGTTCTGTTACTTTTCCTCGCAAGATTTCTCTAACTTTGGTGATGTGCTTTGTTTGTCTCACTATGAGTTTTAAAATGTAAATTTGCGGCCGTTATGAAGATTTTGAGGGAAAAATGATAGATAATGACTACGAAAATATAAAGATCTTGTGTCGCAGCCGTTATGAAGATTTTACAGCATCAACATTTTCAATTGTGTGCTGTTTATTTTGGAGAATTCTAGCAATGTTTTTTTTTGTTGTGTAAAGTGGTGTGAAATCATCTGACATAGATGCATGTTTAATATTTGGAACCTAATATTTATGTTGTGGATGTTTAATGTTTGGAACGTAATGTTAATGTTAATGTTAATGTTTATAACCTAATGTTTATGTTTGGTTTTGGTTCATTTTTTCGTTTGGAGTGCCTTAGTAAATGAGGAGATAATTTGGGGGTGAAGTGCCTCCAGTAATTTTTATATCTTAAAAATGGTAGTTTTGTAACTTCATTAAATATTGGAGTGCCTGCATAAAAAAAAAGGAGCCCCAAAATCAGCACCCTAAGAAAATTGGGCACAAAAAATGGAGTAGTTTTGCATAAAAATAAAATAAGATTGTTTTGTTGTTTTTGGTGTGTTACAATAATTATCATGCAGCATCTGTAATATTTACTTTTAGAATACCATAAATACCACTTTGATATACCATAGACAGACTCTCGGAAAAGTGCATGGGCTTGGAGAACATGGGACTCAGGGTCCTTGTAGAGAGAAAGAGACGTTGCACCGTGCAACCTCCCAAAAAAACGTTGTTTGAGGGGCAAGTCAAGGATTATGATTCACTTCGTCATGTGGGGCCAACTCTGGGGTTCCACACAAATAATCCAAACCGTTCAATAATTTTAAAATAATTATTCAAATGTTTTGGAAAAAAAACCAACTCAATCGAATATTTTTAGATAATCTTTGCGTTTTTAGAATAATTTTTGTATCAAATGCTTTTCTCAATAAGCCTTGCAATATATGCGGTTTAGATCAAAGAAATATTGAGCACGCAATTCTTTAACTTTTCTTCAAGATTCTTTCAGATTTTAGGGCTTAAATTCAGAATGAAGAATTGAACGAATTAGATTAATTACTTGCAAATATTCGATTGGGATGATTCTTTTCAATAATTTTTAAAAAAAAAATTATTGAATGGTTTTATCGTTTGTGTGGGACCCTAAAGTGGGCCACACACGACGATATGACGCCCTAATCCTTGACTTGCCCTCAAAATGACGTCGGGGCCCACATGATGGTATGAAGCCTAATCCTTGACTTGCCCTCAAAACGATTTGGGGGCTGAACGGTGCAACGTTTCCTTCTCGCTGTAGGGACCCCGAGTCCAGGAACATGCGTCATCGGACTCATATCTTCGTTTATTAGTGTTGTTCTAGACAAAAAAACCACTACGCTTTTAGGATTTTTTGAAAGCCGTATTTTTTTTTAATTTTTTTTTGGGTTTTTCCAAAAAAATTTTTGAGTTTTGTTCATAATTTTTTACTTTTTCGATTCCTCTCGTTGACATGAATCAATATTCCCTAAAAGCTTTAGGGCTGGGCGCCGTGTCATGTCGAATCAAGTTTGTGTCAAATCAGGTTCGTGTCGAAATGACCTGATTATCTATTCGTGTAAAAAATATCAATCCTAACTCAATCTGCTATTAATCGTGTCAACCTGAACACGACACGGATTGACACAATTAACTTGGGAATGACCTATTTAGCCAAATTTGACCCAAACAGGACACGAATTGACATGACTAATTCGTGTCATTCTTGGGTTATGCGGGTTAATTTGTGTCATTCTTGGACTACTGTGTCGACACGAATAGATGAATAGGTTAATTCGTGTCATTCTCGAGTTATGCGAGTTAAACCCGAACCCGGCCTGTTTACTAATCGTGTTCTTAGGTCGTATCATATACGTGTTTCGTGTCAGAAATACTCAAACACTAACACACTAACTTCGTGTCGTGTTCGGATCATGTTATCGTGTCGTGTCATAAATTCTCACCCATATAAAATTTAACGCAAAACTAGTAGAAAAATTCGAATAAAGACAAATAAAGTATATAAAAAAACCCAGATAGCCAAGTGGGCTTTTAATCGGGCGCCTTTAATTGACTCGGGCTGCTCACTTGGGCCAGCTCCCATAGCGGTCCGGCCGGTTGTGCATAAACATGTACAATCAACTTTCGGTACATGCTGTTCAAAAAAACTTTCGGTACAGAAACCTTTTGAAAAGGGTAAACTGACACCCCTGAGGTTTTCTCTTTGTACGGATTCCCCCTCCACCTATCATTAATGACCTTACCGTCATTGAGGTATATAATCATGACAATTGCACTCCAGACATTAGTCCACCGTTAAGAGCATCCTTATCAGTCTTACAAAAAAAAATCAAAAAACATCAAATTTAACCTCAAAAGCACCTTTTATAATTTCGCAAGTCATTTTTCCAAAACCTCCCAAAATTAGACTATCTATTCCAGGGGCGGACAAGGGGGGGTGCTAGGGGGGGTTTGGCCCCTACACTCCCTCCAATTTTCTTCATATTTTTAGTATACTTTTAGATTTTATGATAAAATTACTGAAGAGTGATCCCCGCAAATTAGGCAAAAATTGCAATCCTGCGTCCGCCACTGATCTATTCTAACATTACCCTTTTTTTTAATTCAATAATTTCTCATAGTAGTCAATAAAAAAATAATAAACTCCCACTAGTCACTTTTTCTCTTTCTCTCAAACTCTCTCGTGTCTTTTTCTGCTTCTCTCTCTCTTTTTCCGGTAAAGATATGAGGACAGACGGAAATGTACCGATGAGGGACCGACGGCGTCGCCGACGCCGGTGTGGGTCCCAAACGACCGATCCGAGCCGTTCATCGTTCTCAGAATGAAATGGGGTGATTTTGGATCGAGCTCATACAGCCGTCCGATTGCCTCGATTCCCGCGTAGGCCCACTCGGAATTTGATTCTGAGAACGATGAACGGCTCGGATCGGTCGTTTGGGACCCACACCGGCGTCGGCGACGCCGTCGGTCCCTCATCGGTACATTTCCATCTGTCCCAATAGAAGGGTTCCTCTTTTTCCCCTTTCATCTTCCTTGGCCGATCAACCCAGTTAGTGGTTTCTCCCATGGCCGATCAACCCAGTTGATAAATAAGGCTCATACGATAAAAATAATAAGATCGGCCAACTGTGGGTTTCACCGAGAATAGAAGCTAAGGGATGATATAATGATTGTGCCACAACGATCCGGAATTCAAACTAGCTAGGCACTCAGACGAGAAAAGAAACCCACACAGTTGGTTCATGTTTTCAACCATGGGTGTGGGATTTTAGGCTATGGCTCTGCGATTTCCGGCCACTCTGCAATTTCCGATCACTTTTCCGGCGAGTATCAGGTAAACAATCCGGTCGTTTTCTATTGAAAATCAGTTGGTGTTGTTACTGTGCTGGCATGAGAAATTAATAGAATAAAGGAAAGTGAGTGAACAGTAGGTACTCAGATTTGTTAAGTTACTGTTCATGACTTTATTCCCTACAATTTTGAGTTAATTTGTATTGCCTGATTTTCAGTAGTTTTTGCTCAATTTTTCCTCTCTCACTTGCTACTTTAGCTTTTGGCAAGGTTTGAGTCGGCTGATAAAGATGCTCTAAATCAATGCTTTTGGCATTAAGTTAATTTTTTTCGAATGCCCATTCTACCCCTACCATCCAAATATCCATGTTGCATCTTCTGTCCACATCGAATGGAATCACTGCTGAACTCAAACTCTTGAATGGACAAATTTCATTTAAATCACAATAACACAATCCGATCACACCCATAAATACTAAAATCCATCCCCAGTTATCAAACTCGTACGTGAATCACCAATGGAGAATTTGGTCATAAAAGAAAAAAATATGAGTTTTTTTTGTCCTCACCTTTCCCAAATTAATGAGATTCTAGTATGAGGAATACCCATTCAAAAGAATATCAACTAATCCAAATTATAAACTGAAACAAAGATAAGCAATATTCCTTTCCTTTATTCCTTGTGTAATTCCACTAAGTAGTTTTTTTTTTTTTTTTTTAATTAAAAATCTGCCCATTAGGGCTACAAAGCAAAGCCCTTGTTCGTTTTGGGTTTGGAGACCGATTTTCTCAATTATTAATCAATCATTATTCAAATTTCCCCTCCAATTATTATTCCTATTTTTAAATGTTATTCTCATTTCTTTCTCTATCCCTATTCAATCATTACCCTCATTTCTCCCTCTAATTATTATCCAAAAAATAAACCCAAAACCAAAACCAAACAAGGACTAAGACAGGGGAGGAGATGAAATCCAATAATGAGGAAGATCCCTCCAATGGAGCATTCGGTCATAAAAGGGGAAAAAAAGAAGAGGAAGATCCTAACACCTTATTCGGCTTGGGTCTCGAGACTCACCATGCACGGTTTCTAATAAAATTTTCTTTCTATCTCTCTTTACTCATTATCTCCAAAACCCTCCATCAAAACCCAAACCGAACAAAGCCTTAAGATTCCCAATCGATATGAATTTAATTAATTTTGGACTTTCAATTTTGTATTTCCTTAAAGATTACTCCCTCCGTCCCTTTTAAAGTGTTGACATTTCCATTTTGGGCTGTCCCTTAATAAGTGTGTGTTTTGAAAAGTTAATGGGTAAAAGTTTGTAAAATTATCATTTTGCCCTTTTGAAAAGTTAGTGAGTAAAAAGTTACTGTAATGGGTAAGGGTGAAAGATAATTTTGGAAAGTGGAGGTAAAAGTTGATGTGGAAAGTGAAAAAGTTGATGTGAAAGGTGTAATGATGATATTTTTTTAATAAGTTGGATTTACGAAGCAACACATTTAAAAAGGGACGGAGGGAGTAGTTGATTTTGATATTGGAACCTACTTTTTGTAGGGCTATATAATACTAACATACATGTTTTTGTCTTTTCACAATTACATTGATATTTTTTCTATCAGGTTCTCGAAACTAATCTTTAAGGAAATACAACTACGGGCTATCCGGCTATGGGTGGCATCGCCAAAATCGTGTCGTGCCGTGTTCGAATTGTGTCGTTTCGGGAACAGATCCACACGAAAAATTAAACAATTGTCCGTGTCCTTATTGAGTTACTTAAGCCTATCCATATTCGTCCCGTTTAATTTTTGTGTTGGCGGGTCATGCAATATTCGTGTTCGTGTAAAAAAAATGGTCGACCCATATCCTCTAACTTTAATTTGGGTTGTTTTTATGTTGGGTTTACGGGATGTGTCCGGAGTACCCGGAAAGAATTCTTAACATTCAAAAATTCACGGATGGCCTTGTTGGCCCTCAGCATAGTTTCCACTGGATTAATAGTTCCAACATTGAAGTTGTTTCTTGCCTTCCAAATAAACCAAGCCAAGCTATCGTCGCAACTTTGCCCAGAAATTGGATGGGTGTCTCCCTGGGAAAATTATCCACAATGTATGAAGTCCACAAATCTCGATATTGCAGCCGAACCAAACAACCCGGCGCCAATCACATTCGAACAGAAGATGCTCGACTGATTCCTCACGATAATTACATACAGGGCATGACTTAGGTTAGCCACATTTTCTCTTGAAAACATATTCAGAACATACAAAAACTACAAGAAAAGGACACATCCAAAGCATTCTCTAAAACATAAATCCTGGCCGGAGTTAAATACAACCCCAGACAACCAAATTGGAGAGAGAAGTTGTTCGATGGTGATAATAACGGATTGTTTATCAAGCTTCCTTATGCGACTGCAGCCGATTTCACGCTGCTGTTCAAGTCTAACAAGGGGTGCAGAGTTATTTCTAATATGTCAAGGGAGAATCTGTCCTAATAGGAAACCTCAAGGGGTGTCGGTGGAATTTACCCTTTTGAAAATGCTTTAAAGGTTGTTATAGATGAGATCAGTCTGTCCTAATAGGAAACCGCTCAAGGGGTGTCAGTGGAATTTACCCTTTTGGAAATGCTTTAAAGGTTGTTAAACGAGGACTTGGGGTTGCTGCTGTGCACCTCATGGCGCGGCCGCGCCGGTATTTTTCCGATGATCGGAGACGTTCACCGCGTAGAGCTCACCGAGTACTACAAGTGTACTAAAAATCAACTCGATCGGATATGGTTAAGTGCCTCATCGGAACACAAATAACTTGAAAAACATAGGTTCAGCGGTTTTGTTCCAGTGTTTGTGTTCATTTGTGTTCCATTTTTTTCAAGGTATTTGTGTTCTGATGAGACACTTAACGATATCCGATCGAGTTGATTTTTGATAGACTTGTAGTACTCAACGAACTCTACGCGGTGAACGTCTCCGATCATCGGAAAAATTTCAGCGCGGCCGCGCCATGGGGTGCTCAACACACTGCTGTGCAGGGGGCTGCACAGCAGCAACCCCAAGTTCGTTAAACGAGACAATCGAGCCAGAAAGGGTCGATTTTCGTGTTTAATTTGAAAATTAAACGAGTTTTAAGGATTATATGTAAATGTGATCTATTTTTTAGGCGAGCCAATCTCAAATATGTTTAATCAAGACGTACTCAATTAAGTAAAAATTTTGATAACAAGAAGTTTATAAAGGCGAGTAATAGAGTGTTCAAAATTTAGTTTGAAAGTTTAACAACAAAAATATTCGAGCTTGAACAAACTTTTAACGTGCCACTTTGGAGAGGTTGGGGAACTTTCTTTGGCTATACTTGCCTTGCAAAATAAAAAAACCCAACAAACCAGAAGGCAAGACGTCAACCAAAACGCAAGACGTCAACCAAAACACGAAGGACCAAAAAAAAAAAAACACCCAAAAGGAACATCCAGACACGATCCGATCTATGGATGCCAGAAAAAAAAAAAACCTTTACACAACCTACAGCAACACTCAAACAAACAGCAGTATAGGTACCCGGCCTGAATATTTATTTAGAAAGTGAAGTCAGTGGCTTAGATGCACTCTCTATTGAATCCGAGCTATTGATTTCACTTTCTGAATAATTTTCTTGGGTAACTATTTTGGGCACTTAGCGGTTGTGTTTGGTTTGAGTTTTGGGTTTTGGTTTTTGGTAATGATTGGAGGGAGAAATAAAGATAATAATTAAAAATAGGGGTTAATTAATGATTAGAGAGAGATAGAGAGAAAAATGAGAATAATATTTGAAAATAGAGATAATGATTGGATAAATAATTGAGAAAACCGGATCTTGAAACTCAAAACGAACAAGACCAGCATTTTCCCAACCTTAGACCCACGAAAATGGCAAACTAAAAGCCCAAAATTCGCTAAACCTCAGACCAAGCAAAGAGAGGAAGGTTATTGGTACTGCATGTAACTTTGTTGAAATTCATGTGACAGTTTTATGGAAATTCCAGTACATATTTCAAATTAAACCTGAGTAAAACAATTACTTGAATAGTACTTCACATTTGACCAAAATTGTAGTTGGATCATGTGATCTAGAGATTTGAAAACTTTAATTGCTTTAAATAAAGGGCTCCCGAATTAGTTGAGGTGCGCACAAGTTCGCTCGGACATAGTACTGGCCCTGACCTAAAGCGCGAGGTGCGACTGCTTTAGGCCGAAAAAATTAAGCAAAAATTAGGGGCCCATTTTCCATGGAACTCGTACATATATTATATATTTATGTGATTTAACTCAAGATGGGAGCTAGCTCAAGTATTTTATTGGTATATGTTGGAGCTAGTTGTCCTCCTTGGAGGCCGTTTTGGTCAAGTGTTATTTTGTTACATTTTTTTTTTTGGATCTAATGTAAAACAAAACTCTTGCACCACGCAATTTATGCTTTAGTGGTTGTAAATGCTACATGTGTCAACGGTCCGGTTTGGTGCGGATTGATATGAATCCGAGGACCGAACCAAAAGTCTACGGTCCAATATAAGGCAATCCGTGTCCAAACCAAAAGTCTACGGTCCAGTTCCGAATCAATCAAAAAAATCACGGTTCGGTTCACGATTTATTCACGGATTATTACATTCCACAAAATAAAAAAAACATATTTCACATTCACATTGTAACTTTTGGAACCCATTCATCATCAGTAGCTTTTATGTTTTAATAAACAAGACCAAGTCACAACAACAATTCTTCAAAACGATTCAAAGAGATTCACATTCAAGAGAGTACCACTTGCAGTAGCAAAAAGATGCAAAAATAACATAATATAAAGCGAGTAAACAAAAGTTTTCAACACAACCAGTCCAGTCCCTATACAATAAGTAGCTAATATACGTGCAAACAAAAATAAAATTACAATTGTTAATTACTGTTTGAACCTTTACTTTTCAGTTATAGCACATCCACCTATTCGGGGTATAAATTTAAGAATAATATGTTTAATTATAATTATTATCCCAATATTATAGATATATATTTTATTTTTTTATTGATTAAATTCTCACGGTCCGGTTCGGTTTATCCACGGTTCTTTTATGAAAATCCATGGACCGAACCGCGAAGCACGGTTTTCTAATTTTTCAATCCGTGTCCGGACCATTAATCCACGGACCCAATCCAAAACCTACGGTTCGGTTCGGTCCGGTTCGGATTCGCGGTTCGCGGGTTTTTTTTACAGCCCTAGTGCTATTAAAGTCCAAAGTTCAAATCTTTTGCACATAATAAAATTTTAATGATTTTTTTTTAGTTTCTCTAGTTTATTTTAGTCTTACTTTTATCTTTTAAAGTCAAATTCACAAATAAATAAGCGTTGACAATAAATAAATCAAAGTAATTTATTTTCACTCACAAATTGGAACAACCCCTAATTAGTTAGAGAAAACGCATTGTATGAGTAGCACTTTGTTAAGTTTGGTTTATTTATTTTTTCAATTGTATAAAAATTTGTAAATTTAAAATATATTTTAGTTAAATTACAAAACTAAAATACCATGTTTAATCTTTTTAACCATATATATATGCACTTGCACTGATTCTTTTTTTTACAAAAACCTTAGGGCCTATTTTTTAATTTCGCTTTAAGCCTCTAAAATTTCAGATCTAGTCCTACCCGGACATCCAGTTATCAAAATAAAAAAATTGCTCCAAATGAAACTTTGGTTTTTAATTGGCCAAATTATTCAAAGATAAAGGACATTTGGACAAAATAATTTTAAGTTAAATGTAGTTGGAGTACGTACGTACCAAAGAAATAAGAGTACTCTGCTATGCATCATGTGTTTTTCTTTTCAAGCACTCGGCCCCTATGTCCTTGTGTCTCGAATCCGATTGGTTTAGCCATAAATATATACATAGATGTCAACTAATATATATAGGTCTAGAAATAATTGTAAGTAAGGAGTATTAAAAATCACAAACTACCTAGTACTGTATATGGGCTTTTACTTAGGGATGGCAATGGGGAGGGTAGGGGGTGGATACCACTACCTCCATCCCCGATCCCCGAACCTATATCAATCCCCATCCCCTCCCCGATCCCCACCGAGGATTTTATTTTAACCTCCATCCCCGCCCCGATGCGGGGAACGGGGATCCCCACGGGGAATCGGGGATCCAAAATTGGTTGCCCTTTAATGTGTAGGTTTTTTTTTAATAGTCTTACACTTTAAAGTGAATCAGCTTGCTACTGTCCCAAAAGCTCGAGTTGTTTGGAACTTTGCCCAATAATGTACATCTAGCACTTCCATCACGTGCTACTGAAGAGTTAACACTTCCATCACATCACATGCAATCCACTAGAAGAGTTTACCATGTGAGATCACAAATTAATATGAACAAATGGAGTGCACAATCAAATATCAAAACAAACTTTGCTGTAAATCCGGAACAGATAAGTTTTGATGAACCCGCAGGAGTCTCCTTACATAAGATTTTTTTTGCAAACGAGTTCAACAAACATCAAACAAAAAACATAAATTGGATGACTTTCAAATACTCGATCAGTCATCAACACATGTTACATCGGATAAATTTTAAAAACTTATAATATAATAAATATATATATACATATATATATGTGAGCGGGGATGCGGGGAGGGGCGGGGATCGGGGAGGGGATCGGGTAGGGGACTGACAATACCATCCCTTACCCGATCCCCGAATTTTTTTAAAAATAATCCCCATCCCCTACCCGATCCCCGAATCCCCTCCCCGAATGAATAGGGGACGGGTAGGATAGGGGCGGGTCGGCCGAGATTGTCATCCCTACTTTTACTGTATTCTAGAAAACAAGTGACATAGTTGTAAGTTAGGAGTATTAAAAATCACAAACTACCTAGTACTGTATATGGGCTTTTACTGTATTCTAGGAAACAAGTGACCTAACCCTTCCTCATTTATATATGGTCCGATGTATTTATATTCATAAATTAAGCATAGTGAGCCTCCAGCTATAGTATTAGCTAGGGCGGCATAACTAGCTTGGGACCTTGGGTTGTGGTAGACGACCAACTTCTGTACCAAGTGGAAAATTTTGGTTGCAAATAGGGTACCACCCTAGTACTACGTGGTATTCATAGCCGTCCATCTCCGCAACCAATGGTCTGGATTTTAAATAAACTCTTCTCTGAAAAAGTTTATTTAAAATCCAAACTATCCAATACATGTTTGAACGGCCGAAATACGTGACGGGTACCGCCACGTGGTACCCGTCAGCTGGCACTCAAGTTTTTCAGGTACTTTATATTATTATACATGATACGGGTACCATATATCTTGAGTCCCATGTGTATGTATTATGGGGCTAAATTCCACTGCCCACTGCTGGGAGGCCAACTAAAGCCGGGTCTTTGCTCTATATGGACTGGCTTCAAAGGAGCTGATAGTATCTGACAGATTTAGAAAACTTGATCTTAGGAGGGAGTTATAAACCTCTAAGTCTCATGTTTTGACCACCAGCCCAATCTTTTACAGTTAAAATTGTTATTCTTAATCTGACGTATATCATCTTTTGTCTCATACCTTAAATTACTCCCTCCATTTCTTAATGGTAAACCTTTTGGTTTTGTTTAGTGGCCGGGATGTTACATAAAAAGTGACGCAGCGGAATTCACGAGAGAATAGTTAGTGTACTATTAATCCAAACGAAGATAAGTCTTGAATGCACGGGAGTTTTTTAATTCACAAGAAGAGAGATAAAACTCAGAGTTGTCTATTGAGTAAAAACTAAATATGCACATAGGCTACATCCTTATTTATAGGCTAAACCCTAACTCAATTAGGAAATAGAATAATCTTGATAATCAAGAAATCAACTAAGGAAACTAGAAACGTAGAAATAAAATAAAAGACTAATCAAAGTAAAAGATTTGGCTTAACCTACCTACCTAGGGAAGTTAATTTGCCCTTTGTTCCTCATCCTTTCCATCTCACTCAAGGAATTTCAACTTGTTAAGGATTCTTGCATTATTACCCTAAAGTGCTATGATCATTACTCCATTTCTATTGTCTTTGAAGTTTACTTATTGGAATACAATCATTTCCAGGTTTCCCCCCCTTCTTTTGGGGTGCCTTGGTTGTTGCTGGAAAATTTATTGGATGGTCTAGAGACACCATTATGTGTGCCCCAACACCTCTTGACGCTATATATTTCTGTAAGGTGTACCACTAATTAGTGCAGGAATTCCACAATAATATATAGTTTTGATAAGTGCATGTGAGGGCATCACGTGGTAATATCTCATCAAGACGACTGAATAATTACACTTCCATGCATGCTGGTGTGTTATTCTAGTTTAGCCTTTCAATAACAACACATGCAAGTATGTTCACACATTTAAGGTCTCAGAAATAAAAAAAAAAACTAAGTTGCGATCAGACTGAAAATACTCCTAGTTCAGTACATATGCTTTACCCAAAAAAAAAAACGTACATGTACGTGCGGCAGAGGTAGTCCAAAATACCAAAAATATCGTAAATACATTAGTGGAAACTCACCCACTAATATAGTAATTCAATGATTAGAAATTCAATGATTTTTTTTTTGACATCCAGATATAGAACCGTTCTATTGGTACAAACCACGTACCAATCCGCGTCAAGTGGGTCTCAAACGATCAATCCGAACCGTTCATCCATCTCAAAAAAAAAAAAACATAAGAACGAAATAGGATGATTTTGGATCGAGTTCATTTGGCCGTCCGATTGCATCAATTCCCTCGACGACGTCTGTACATGGTCTATGCAAAGGGGTCGGTACTCCTTGTATTTCTGTCCAGATATATACATTACGTACTTGTATCTTTTGAATATTGACTTGATCATTATGGTCCATTTCAGATTTTCGATCAGTCAAGTAAAGGTGTTCAACGTACATGTACGTGCGGCAGAGGTAGTCCTCCTCAACCATATAAGACAGATTTCTCAACCCCCCATGGCCCCATTGTTATATGCAGATGCAATCTCTCTCTACTCTCTCAATTTAAAACTCTCTCTCTCTCTCTCAATTTAAAACTCTCTCTCTCTCTCTCTCCTTCCTTGTATGTGAGGGAAGGTAAAGTTTAAGCAAGTCCAGTCATGCTTTTCCACAGGCTTTCTTGAACTTCTTGATGATTTCCAGCCAGTGTTTTTTCCATTTGGCACCACATTATATAGAAGTTCAAGAATGCTGTGGAAGAACATGGCAAAAGGGCTTGTCAAATGTCAACTGTTACTTGAGGTCAGGCCCGCAAGGGAGAAATCTCTTATAAATCTTATAGTCCGAACGTGGATAACATGGAAATAATCGAGGTACGCATAAGATGGCTCAAAAAAACCCCTTACCTTCGAAACAAAAAAATAAAATAAAATACTTGGTTAAATTATCACACATTTTTATCATCTCAGTTTGTTTGTAGTTTTGTACAAATCCAATGCTTCATCTGGACTTTTATTATTTTTATTTTTTTGTAAAATTTGATTCGTGGCAATGACTGATTTGTGCAAATATCCAACGGAGTTATCGTAGTTAGTCGAATAATTCAGGGCTGTTTCTTAAATATTCACGTTTTCTGATTTAAGGTACGTACTCTTTCTTGATTTTGTCTCATTTTTGCTGGCTTCCTATCAATTTGGCGTGACAGGTGAATTTAATGTAAAATTTAATCATTATATATTGAACTTCCGTTTGTTTTATTTTCACCGATAAAAATGTGGAAATTAATTAATACTTCATTTGTTCCTTTTTCTTCTTTCTCTCAAGTTTCCCATTTTGTTTTCTCCCATGCATTTACAATATTATGTCGTTTGTTATCACTTATAAGTTATAAAAATATATATAAATATATTTTTGTGTAGATTTTTATAAACTTAAGTATATATAAGTTAATTTCAACTGTTTGGTTAAATAAATTGAGAACAATTTATTATAAAAAATGAATTTCTAAATTATCTAATGATTCAGTATGGGCACTTTAAAATCAAGGATTTTTTTTTGGTGCTTCGGAAAGCTTCAAGGAGTCTTTGACCCTTTTTTTTTTTTTTTTTTTTCTTTGACCCTTTTAATAAAATCTTTACTAAATAAACGATTGTACTTGTCAGGTGATCAGGCCATGATGGACCAATCTTCTTTTGAATTACTTGATCCATAATACTTTTTTTTTTTTTTTTTGTTTTGCTCGGCAGAAGGAAAGATTTTATTAATCATTACAATAGCATAACAAAGATTAAAGGGGACAAAGGCACGACGGCATCAAAACAAGACTCACGCATTCCAACAAGAACGAGGTTGGCACCAACGCACTCTCGACAATCACATGCCACCGGCCAAAGCCCCCCGTGTCACAAATAGAATGTTTTTATTTTTCTGCCCTAGGTAATATAGCTCTCTTCTGTTGGATGCTTTAATTTCCTTTAGTCTATATAGGGAGAAATTTTTCAATACCGAGCGGGTATTGCCCACGTGGTACCCGCTCGACAATCTCAGCAGTCCAAAATGCAATCCAACGGTCCGAAAGAGGAGAGAGAAAAAGAGGAGAGAGAGTGACCGGGTGAGAGGAGAGAGAGGGAATCAATCTCGGCCGTCCAAAACACTTTTAGACGGCCGAGATCGTGTTCGGCATGACCACGTGTTACCCATAGGTATAAGATATTCAGAGGTGGAGGGTGGCGTGTGATGTGATTCAAAAGCTTTGGTGACTGATCGCAACAACTTCAATGCCGACAAGTAATTATTGCCTGGGAGTCAGTGAAGGGGGGTAGTAGAAACGCAAACGCTGTCATCTGTTTTTTTTTTTTTTGTGTAGTACTCCTGTATATATATCAGACATTTACTGTGCTTCTTGTTCGAATGCCTGTCTGTGTTCATGAAGGTGTCCCCTGAGTCCCCTTCTTCCCAATCAAGTTGCAGTTTCATTATTTAAATAGAGATCGATCATCACAAGAATTCATGGTGTTACTGGTTTTTACACCATATCCACCGGATTTTGTGGTTCAACACTATTGCGGTGACGATAGTGGAGGCCGGAGGCCGGAGGGAGGAGCGAGGTATTGTACTGCAAAAGGGAAATTCGCAATTTCGGTTCCTGCTAAATATAGTGTGTACGTATTTTGTCGCGTGTTTTTCCTGATCGAAAAGTAGTCACTCGAAAGTGGACGAGATTGAGTTAATTCTTCAAATGGGTAGGAGATTAACATTTAAAGAGGGAAATGTTTAATACATACTCCCGTTTTTGGACACATGGTATGCACTCAACGAAGGGTTCATATTGTGCCACATAAGTAAAATGTGACCTGAAGGACTGGTCATCCAACAAGTCATCATATTTAACTATAAACATTCATAAGCTGAATCACAAAATTCATCAAGTAATTCATAACCCATTTTTAGAGGTCATAACAAACTCATAAGAATGCCACAATATTAATTAAAAAAACCCAAAAATTTATAAGAAGAAGCAAACATACCTCAAATTCTTGTGAGTAGCTAGCGATTTATAAGTTTTAAATTTGTACGAGGGACGTATCCTTCGGTTAATTTAGTTATGTTCTTTGCCTTTCTTATTTGTAATTTGTTATTTTCAGTTGTATTTGACTGTATTCGGTAGCATTTGATTTAATAAATTTCTATCTCTTTAGCAAAAAAACTATCATATGACATTCATTATTTGACGAACATTAGTTACGGGGAGTTTGACTCGATTTCAGTGTAGTCTCCACCTTCCCAATTTGTTTTTGATGAGGGAAAAAAAACTCAAGATGGACAATTTACATAAAAAAAAATCCATCAATACTTATAAAACAAACAGTGGCAAAGCCAAGATTAAGAGTCCCGGGGACCGAGGTATAATGGAAAAAAATTTAACATCAAATATCTTTCTATTCCTTACTCAACAAATAACCAAAAAACAACTATATATCAATATCCTTGCATTCTATAATCAAAGAAAAAGCCAAAATATATTTTTCAAGATTGATCATCCATCAAAATTGAACAAAAGTAGCTAACAATCTATCAAAGTGCAACCCTACGTGTTCTCAAATCTCGGAAATCATCCACTAAGAGCTTGGGAAATCATCCATTGGAGATCTCATCCAACCAAAAAAAAAAAAAAAAAATTCCTTTTTTGAAAAGAGTGCAGGGTGGCGTCTTGCTAACAGCCTTTTTCTAAAAAAACGAGAGGCGGAGAGGTAGGTTAAGATCTCGCGAGAAGAAGTTGCTCAATGCATTTCTTTTCCTACTGTTTTTTGCTGATTTCATTCTGTATCCCGATTTTCCGTGATCAATGAAATTATTTTTACCGATAAAAAAAAAAAAAGAGTGCAGGGTGGCCAGAGCCCTCTATAGAGAATCTCAAATCATACTAAATAGACAGGGATGTTGATACTTTAAGGATTGAATAGGTTAAATTGATAGATTGAAGACGAATTAGATAGAAAATTAGTTAAGGGGTTAGATAGAAATTAATTAGTCTTTTCAAACCGTTAAAATGGGAAAAATTATTGGGTGCTCTTGGGCCACCGTCATGTGGTGTGCTACTCTGTTAAATATGTTTGTGGGGTCTAAAAATGTGTATGAATCTCATATAAATGTATGGTGAGGAACAATATTGGAAGTCTTGGGACACCTATTTGATGGTGCCCCAATACGACGTAACAATCTCTCCTAAAATGGAGCCAAAAAAAGAGGAAAATTATCTCCAATTTGTTCTACAATTGGGTTTCCTTCATTTCCAAAATTTTACTGTGTTTCATGCATGCGTTTAAAATTGAGTCCCCGAATCGATTTTACTAGTTCAATTTTTTGAACTCGAACTAGCCATAGATGGGCAAAAACCAGTTGAATTCACAATGCTTGTTCAACCCTGTCTCCAAACAGGATGAAGTTAGGGGATACGGATTTGTCATTTGATCAATAAAAAAACTTTAATTGCGAGCCAAAAAAAAGAAGGTATTATTATTTAATTTGCACGTGTGATATGCAGCAAAGGATTCGAGATGCCATCAAACTCATGTGGCCACTTGGGGTTAAGCCCGGTCATTATCTCCAGGGCTTCGAAATTAGTCTAGGTGTGAACAAGCTAGTCCGGAGATACGATTATAAAAAAAAAGAGGCTAAGATTGAAAAGTTATCCAAACACACAACCGATTGATTCACTGGTCAAATCCGTACATGTGAAGAGGTATATAAGGTAACCAAAAACTCATTCCATCAATAATTTATTTTTCTCGAATTATTCTGTAACCGTAGTGGCTTGACCATATTGTTGCATATCCAAACGTTTCAAGTCTATGTTCCGATGAACGATGGAACTCATTGGTTTTGTTTGAAGCTAGATATGGTGCGAGAAGGAATTTACCTATTCGATTCGAAGCCCGGATCCGTAGCAAGAAATGGTGTTAATAGTTTTTACACCATCCACCAGATTTTGTGGTTTAACCCTAATGCGGTGACTATAGAGAAGAGAGGAGCGAAGAATTGTAGTGCACAACGGGGAATCCACAATTTCGGAGCTTAATTTTTAGCGATTCATTTTCTACTTTTTAATTTTTTAGCTTTTTGGATTATGGTCATAATGTGTTTTCAATCTAATAGGAATGTTTGAGAGAAATGTATAGAATGCATTTTATAACATAAATAGTGTTTGGGAGATAATGATGAAAATAAGTTATGGATTGGTAGCTTAACATTTGCCCGTACTCTGCCTTTTGGTCAAATTATTGGTTTGAAAATGGTTGGACAAAGAGGGATAGAGAGAGAGGGAGAGGAGCAAGCACAATGGGAGCTAGGGCCTCTAGCGAGGAGCTCACTACATAGTGAAGTGAGTTCGGCTCGGTCGTCGATCGGTGATTGAATGTCCGGATCATCTTACACTTTAAATAAATATTTTACATATAATTTAAGCCCCTTTAATTCAGACCTTTGATCGCCGATCGGACGACCGAGCCGAGCTCACTAAACCCTATAATGAATTCGACTCACTACAAGGGCCCGCTCCCAAAACCTTGTTAGCGATGAGAGCTCACTAAACCCTGGTAGCGATAAGAGCTCTATGTGCCTATGTGCCCTCACGATCATTGATTATTCAATGACGGTTGCATTATCTCATTATTAGACCACTCATATACTGTAGGAATCAATAAAATAACCTCTTAGGTGATTGCAAAACTATTATAATGGTTGGATTTATGAAGCCTGATTCGGTTTAATTAACTTGCTCTTCATTGACTTCTTAGGACTCCACCGAGATAAGAATAAAGTCACTGTGCTAAGAGTCAATTTTAAAATTTGTCTATTTTCTAAAAAAATCAGCGTTATTAGTTTTGCTTCAAATTTTTGTAGGTTATTGGTTTTCTTGACGAGAAAAATCGGAAAAACAAAAAATTATGACCGAAACCCAATTTTTTTTTGGAAAGGACCAACTTTTAGCACTTTTATCTTAATGAAGACAAATTTTAAAAGTGACTTTTAAACCATGACTTACTTTGAAAAACTCAGCCGTAATTCGTGATGCTCTTTATTCGATACACAGTGAAAGCTAGCGTAAGAGCATCTTCATCAGGCTCAACAAAAATTGGGCCGAATTTAACCTCAAAAACACCTTTTATAAATTAACAAGTCACTTTTTAAAAAACTCACAAAATCGGACTCTCTATTCAGGAAGTCAGGAGAGAGAATTGCTTTAACCTGTGAATAGTGCCTCAAAGGATTTACCGAGTTACTGTAGCAAAGTTATAACTTTTGCAGATTTATAAAAAATTTGTTGAGTCTGATTTTGGGGGGTTTTTTCCCCTTTCACTCAACAACTTAGCCATCAGGGGGATTTGCCTCCCCTGATGAGGATGCTCTAAGAGCATCCACATCTGGTATTGTAAAACACTGTTTTTGACAAATTAGAGAGCAAAACCGTGAAAACCTCCACCAAACCAGCCTCAACAAATGAATGGTCAAATTGCAAAAGTTTAACCTTTGCTACAGTGACTCAATATTCCCACAAAGTCACTGTTCAAGGGCTACCAAATTTTTAATGATTCTCTCCCACCTTTCCGTGCCTACGTGGGCAAGGCTGCCCCACTCCCCAGCGGGGAAAGTAATAGTTTAACAAATTTTTTTTTTTTTATCAAACTTGAGGGAATAGTAAAGTTTGGATAGAGAGTCTGATTTTGCGAATTTTTGGATAAGTGGGTTGCTAATTTATAAAATGTGTTTTTGAGATTAAATTTGGTGTTTTTTTTGTTGAGTCTGATGAGGATGCCCTAACCCGTTGATGTACCTGATTCATTGCACGTTTTGCAACCATGAAAAATCTCAGCATCTTGCTTGATTGTTCGTTGCACATTGCGTGTGCTGTGGTTTAACCAATTTCTCAACATTCTTAACTAGTTAATGATCATAATACTTTTTTTTGATAACTTAATTGTTCCGGCTAGCTTACATAATCTCTACTAATTTTGGGAAACCAATTCCGCCGTGCACTAGCGGGTACTAATTCCGCCATCCACTAACGGGCCCAGGAATCTCTACTAAAATGTACTCCTATAAACAAATGGTCAGATAACTCAGTACTAATTGGTTAAAGGTCCTAATATGAAAAGTGCGGAAATGTTCACATCCACACCCTCCCGGAAATAAGAAAAACATGACATTTTTTGTGTTGCAAATTTTTTTTGGAAAATCCGATCCGTCCAATGTGTTCAGATATATACATTTTTTGCGAAAACTGCTTGGATCAAGCCCTTCCCGGTATTTTTTTTTTGAAGATTTTCCGCGAGGACCCTTGAAAACACCTTCTGAACACATTGGACGGATCGGATCGTCAAAAAAAAATTTGGATAAAAAGTCCGGAAATGAAAAGTCCGGATGTGATCCTTTCCCATGAAAAGTGATTTCTACACTCGCCTTTCTTATAATCACCCTAATTTTTTTTGTCTTCATTTATGTAATTTACATGGTTAGCCTTTCATGTAAGGACCCGCATTTTTATTAGTATTGTGCTTGCATAAATATGATGTATTGCATTTTATTCTAAAATATATAATACGGTAGTAATTTTTACATCATGACGTTCGATATAATATATTTTGGGCATACGGTGAATTTTGGATATTTTTCTGAGAACGAAACCCGGACAGCGCGATCGAACCGGGCTTGTTTTTGCACAGCCATCAAGATAATTTCCCAACAACATTTGCAGCTATTATTTCATTTTGTTTTCTGTCTCCTCTCACTTTCCTATACATGTCAGACAATTCATCTTTCTTTGAACGTCTCTCTCTCTCTCTCTCTTTGAGAATGATTGCATATTTCTCTCCCTCTCAAGCTCCCACACCCTCTCTCATTCCACTCTAAATCAAGCAGATCAACCCTTTCGGATTAAACCCAAATAACGCCCTGCTCAACTCGGAGCAATTGATGTATTCCCGACGTACTCAACGGTTCAAATCGTTCATCCGCACGCTTAATCTGCAGGAATTAAGGTCGAACGTCGGTAAACTTACTTTAACCTTTTGTATGATTATTTTTGTAAAATCTTGACCCGATCCTTGGTTTAGGGAGTAAGGGTCATAGGTAACATTATATTATGTTGAATGTATTGACCGATCAGTTTACAGATCGATAGAATGTGAGAAAAACATCTCTCGACACCAAAAACGAGTGTACATGGACTGGCTTTAGTAAACACTACTGTCGGACACTGTTCGCGCGTTTTGGCCACGTAAAGGAAAAATTAGGAAAAGTTTAAAACTAAAAAGTTGTAGCTCTTCAAATTCCATACGTTTTGATATATAATTTGACTCAAACAGAGTTCAGTGTAAAAAGTTATGACTGAAATACTAAGGCTGTCCAAAACTGCTGTTTCAACAATTTCACTCTATTCGGGCAAAATTTTTGGAAACCCGTAGGATACGATTGAGTCGTAGGATTACAATGAAACGTGGTAGGAATATAGGTTGATGTCTTAGCTACATATTGACATGTAAATAGACCAAATCCAACGGTTAGATCTACGGGAATTGGAGTTTTGGCAAACTGTGGTAGATTCGGACATATTTAGTTCGTACGCATTTTTACCCAGCCTAAGAGCAGATTCGGCCTTAGCTATTAACACGGGATTTGTTCCTAAGACAGAGAACTATTACTCTGTCGAATTTCATAACTTTTGGGGAAGTATTGGTATGTTAATTCGCTATAATGGTAAACTGCTGGTAACCGGTAATTTCGGGATTTATATGCCTTGTTAAATTGCTATTGTGGTATTATTTGTTAATTTCTGCATTTGGTGAAATTGGGTTCGTACCTCTTGGTTAAAAGAGTAATGGTTATTGAGACTTAGTGTGAGGATGGGAATGAAATGGAGTATGAAATGTGGAAAAGATGAGATTGAGGAATGTGGTGAAACCGTGTCTGGTCTTGAGCCATGTTATGTCGTGAGTCGTGCCGAGGGAGGTGAATGAGAACATAATGAATGGGAACCAGGTGACGGGTTGGTCTTGGGTCGTGTTATGTCTTGAGCCGTGTCGAAGGAGGTGAATGGGAACATAACGAACGGGAACCAAGGATGGGGATGTCGTGAGCCGTGCCTTGTCGTGAGCCATGCTGTGTCGTGAGTCGTGCCATGTCTTGAGCGTTGTTATGTCGCGAGCCGTGTCGAGGGTGGCGTACGGGAACATAACGAATGGGAATATGGTGATCGGGAACACGGTGTATGGGAACATGGTGAGCGGGGACATCGTATGATTGACCATGTTAATAAAACTTATGTGTAAAATAAGTGGGTTCTGTTTGTTAATTTTATAGTATGTGGTTTTGTGATTATGGAAATTATGCATACATTCGGGTAAGGGTAGTTTTAAGTTGTTCTACTGAGTGTCACCGCTCACGATACTACATTACCATGGTATTTGACGCCAGATATAGGCGATGATATGGAGTATTCAGAGGACAACCCTGTATCAATTGAGGATGTTGTTGAGCAGTTGAACCCGTCCCATTCGTTCCACCACGTCGTCGGCCATGACAATACGGTCGATGATCCGGGCATAGGGTTGGCAATGGGGAGGGGGCGGGGCCGGAGACTACTATCCCCGTCCCCGATCCCCGAACCCCTCCCCTATCCCCGTCCCCGCCCCGATCCCCAATGGGGATTATTTTTCCCCCTCCATCCCCGCCTCAAACGGGGAACGGGGATCCAAACCGGGGATTCGGGGAACTAAATCATGCTTACTTGTTTTCAAATCATGCCAAGCCCTTCCATGATTTGTTCTACAGTTCTACTGGTACTTGGATTTTGCTGGGCATTGGGCAATGAACCAAATCAACACAATATCACGAAAAAAAAAATCAAGGTAAACAAGTCATTGCAAAAATCTGTGACTACCAAAACAAAATGCTTCCACTGAAACAGAGATCGAGAAGCAAATGCATGGCTGGGAATCAAACGGGCATGGGGCCAATATTCAGGCCAGAAATGAGTTACCTGTACCACTCACACACAAACGGGCCAATATTCAGATAGAGAGATCGATATCCGAGAGGGATCGAGAGAGAGAGAGAGAGACTCGAGAGGGATCGAGAGAGAGATAGAGACTCGAGAGGGATCGAGAGAGAGAGAGAGTTAGAGAGATCGATCCAGACTCAAGAGGGAGATGAGAGATCGAGAGCGAAAGAGAACCTGGTGATTGGTGAGTCGGCGGTGAATGGTGGCTACGACGGCTGTGACTTGTGAGTCTGTGAGAAGAGAAGAGAAAGGATAAGAGAGGAGTGAGGAGATTAGGAGGTAGACAGACGTGAGACTGTGAGAGTGAATGGTGGCTGATGTGTTTTGTTTGTTTGTACACAACTCAAACCCTAAAGACATATATAGTATTATATATATATATATATAATGGTGGCTGATGTGTTTTGTTTGTTTGTACACAACTCAAACCCTAAAGACATATATAATATTATATATATATATAAGTCCCCTTCCTATCCAAACTGCCTTAACTTAGTTAAGTTACGGACCTCCCCTTCCTATCCACTTTCCGGACCAAATTTCGACGATCCAAACCGTTAGATGTGTTTAAATTTTTTGTGAAAAACTGCTCCGATCAACCCCTTCCGGGTATTTTTTTTTTGCCAAATCTTCGTGTTGGACCTTGAAAACACCTTTTAAACACATCTAACGGTTTGGATCGTCGAAATTTGGTCCGGAAAGTGGAGGTCCGTAACTTAAGAGGGTGCGGGAGTTTGGACTTGAAGTTTATTGTATATATATATAAAATAATAATAATAAAATATAAAACGGGGATTCGGGGACGGATCGGATCGGATCGGATTCGGGGCGGGGATACACTACTACCCGTCCCCAATCCGATCCCCGAATTATTTTTTTTAAATCCCCAAATCCGACCCAGTCTCCAAACAAATCTCCAAAACGCCGATCCATTCGGGGAGCGGATCGGTGGAAATTGCCATCCCTATCCGGGCAACAAACCCCCGAAGGAGACCAGATAAAGAAACAAAAACCCTAGAGAGAGAAAGCTCTAGAGAGAAAGCTCTAGAGAGAGAAGCTCTCAGAGAGAGAGGGGCGTACTACTGTTGGTTGACAAACAACAATCCGTCACCAATTAAAGGTTGATATGGAGTATTCCGTCAATTTTGTTGGATTATTGATTTGTTTCGACTAGAGAAAAATAAAAAATAAAATTTTATTCAAAACTAAATCTTTTTTGAATAAAAATAAAAATAATTCAAGAAGTTTTAGATTATTTTTGTCTTGATTCATAGAAAATTTAGTTTTGGGCATAAATTTTACTTTTCAAATTTTCCTTCGTCAAAACGAACCAATAATCTAGATGCAAAATTACCAAATGCAAAATAAGTTTAAATAAGGGCAAAATATTAATTTTGCTACGATATGGGTTTTTTTGGCTAAATAATTAAGCCGGATTATTTTTGTCCTTATTTAAAAAAATCGCATTTGTCCGTTTCGACTTTCGCGTCCAATTTTTGTAGATATTGGTTTATTTGGTGAGAGGGATGAGAAAAAGTAGTAAAATTACGATCGAAATTCAAATTGTTTTTTCAAAAAAATTAAAGTTCGGCTCATACTAATTTTTGAATTTCCATAAATCTCAGCCATTCGTTCTTGATCCAAGGGCCAATAATGGTTAGCGGAAGTTTTAATGGCTGAGATGAGATGGAGGGTTGAGAATCGAGATCATAGGATAGAGAAGCTTCCTTTGCACTCCCAACCCAATTTCAAATATGTAACACTTTCTCTGCTCTCGATCCGCTCTCTCTCTCTCTCTCTCTCTCTGAGTAGAAGCAGTACTTCTTCTGTCTCTCTCCTCTCCTCTTTTGACGACCATTGCTTAGATCTACAATTCAAAACCCTAATAATTCCCATGCTCTCTCTCCATATTTCATCCATTGACATCACTTGGCCATCACTGGTAAGCAACTCTTTCAATCATTAAATCGCTTTTCGATGACGAACACAATGGTAAACTAATTTCGGTAATTTCTCTCTTTTCAGGTTGATTTTGGAGATTGTGCGAGTTTTGATAAGAAATCGAAATCGGTGGTGGTACGGTATTATTTTATATGTTCTCCCATTAACTTTTTTTGAACGATTTTTTTATTAGTGTATTTTAATTTATTCATGTGTTGTGATTTGAACACTATTCGAGCCTTATGCAACTGTATTGACGTGTTACCCTTCACTCTATCTAGCTCACTGTTTCTACATTTTTATGCTTTTCTCAGTTCAATGTTTTGATGCCTTATGGAAGAGCTTTTGATGCCTTATGAAAATTATGTTGACAACAATCATTCTCTTCGATACCTCATCTTATTTGTTTCTGTTATCTTGCTTTTTCTTGGAACTGCTTTCTTTTGCTTGGTTAGTTGCTTTTGCTTGGTTTGAGTAATTGCTTTTGCTTTTGCTTGGTTTGAGTAATTGGTTTAAGATGGACCTGAGAAAAAAAAAAGGGGGCGAAATGTCCAATTTGTTGATGGGAAAGGCCAATAGTAAGGGAGGGTAATTTGTTTAAGTTGGGTTTGGATTGTGGTGCGAAGGCACGAAGCTACCCTTCACTCTTACTGTCTCCACTTCAATGTGAGGAATGGTTGGACTTTGGAGTAGGGCAGGGGGACCAGTTTTTGTTCAATTATGGACAAGTTATGTTCAATTACAGAAAAATTATGTATGACAAAAGAATCTCTCCCTTCATTGAATGAAAATGCAATTGGTGGAAAGTGTTTTTCCAACGGAAAGGAAAAAGAACAGGAGTGTTTTTTGATTCTTGGACTAAGGAAAAGAAAGAATCACTCCCTTTGTAGCATCTGTTTGTCTAAGAATTCATTTGCTGGAATTTGTTAGATGTCTCCTGATTGCAGACTAATTGGAGACCAAAACCACAATCTAACATGAAGCCATTTAACAGCAAAAACAAAAGCCACTGAGGCAAAAAGGTAGTTCGTCAAGTTGAGTTCAAACAATCTCGACGCGCCGTGCCTTTAGGCACGGGCATTTCCCTAGTAATGACAAAAAAATGATCTGACTCGATTATTTAGCCAAAAAGCCTAACTCAAAATTAGAAGTCCTGCATTTCCTGTGGAGCTACGAAATATAGAGCGAGGAGAATGTGGTCAGAAGTGAATTACTCGTACAAAACCTAGCTCTGTACTCCCAATTTGCTGCAAATCCATCTCTTGATCTCACTAATCTGCGTCTCTCGGTAAGCCTACGGGTAATCATAACCCCTGCTTTTGACATCTCTGTCGTGCTGCCACTGTATAATTGTCGAACCTTCACTATTATTGAAATGCTCACCAACTGTTCGGTAAAAATGTCCGATAAGTAGTTTGATGTTTGAACTACCCTTTTTTGCAACAAAGAGCTGAACTGGAGCAAGCGGGTCGAGTTATAGGATTTTTGTGCAAAGCTGGAAATTTTAGGAAATGGAGTAGCATTTTTGCCTAATGTTAGAAAATTACTTTTGATTTCTCCAGTTATTTGTTGAATTTACATTTTCAAAGACTGTATTTTGTCCTTGAATCATGAAATTTTCCCCCAGATTACCATGTCTCTTAATGATATGAAATTGTCACCTTCTAGAATGCTCATCTTAGTCATCTATTTTTCTCTAGTGTAGTTTGGGGACTGAGTGCATTTCAATTTACAGAAAATTGCAAAACATATAGGGTATTATTATAGCCACATTTTTCCCACAGCCCGACTAAAGTCCTTGCTCCATCCATTTTGATACCACACACAAAAATATGCCCCCATAATTTGTTGAGGCGCAACAATTGACTGGACATAACGCTTAAACACGAAAAAGTTCTACGTATTGAATGGCCATGGAAAAAGCGGGAGAAAGTTAAATTACGATAATAAAAAAAACTAGAAAAAGGAAAAAAATGGACAGCTCGTAGGAAGAAAGGGGAACAAGTAGCATGGTTATAAACGTGAATAAGCCATGACAGTTGCGTTCTGGCCTGTTACCTTTTAAGTATTATTAAAAAAAAAAAAACATTTCTTTATACTACATTGTATTCTTTCAATTTTAGAAACATGGTTGCTAATGTAAGTTGTGACTCCTTGTTTCACCTATGCAGCCAATGGGATTTTGCGTTACAGAAGTAAGAATAAGGGGTTGAGTGTGGTGGAAGCATCGATCACGGAATGCTAAATTAGAGAGTGATGGAAGATCCTTGTTCTGTCAATAGTCCAAGAAGGGTCCTCAGTCTGTCCAGGAAAAGGAAGGGAAGTCTGTCCTTTCCAGAGCCTGATGACAAGGCTTCTGGGTTTGGCCCGTCTGCAGAGCATGGTCCAAAGCCTTCTGAAGTGTATGGCTTTGTTGGCTCCATATCAGTTGTTGTTGCTACAGGTATACTTCACCTCTCATGGTAGATTGCCTATGAATTGGAACCGGTGCTTGCCTCTGTATATATTTTTTCCCACCTCTTTACTAGTTTTTCAGTTGGTGGTTTGTTACATCTAACATGCACCCACATGGAGTATATTTGGGTGGTACAACAACTTGGATATTATGTGATGTTTAATGGATGTCAAGTCCTGCGGGCCTGAAATTTTACATATGTTTGAACAGTTTTGAAACACATAACTGTCCCAACCACAACTTCTCAGTTGTTTGTAGATTCTTTGTTATTTTAGAATGTGTTCTGCGGTGACTTGAGCTGGCTCGTTTTTCCTCACAATTGGAAGCTGTTTGAATGTTTATGACGGACACTATAAAATCTGATAGTCTCAAATGTTTATACCTTTGATGCACTACTTGGCCTCATGAGTTTTTTTTTTTTGCCCGGCGAAAAAGGGATTTTATTACTCCAAAGAAAACAGATACAATCATTTGCCACATGCCCCAAACAAAGGCATGGTTGGCAAGGAGACAACCAGCCAAAACACCAGCCAAACCAATCAACTTCTTGACACAAACCCGAAATGAAAGATTACATCTAAAATACACCTCATGAGATAAAAGAAAGCTCGTGGGTTGCTGAGAGATGATGCAGCTGAATCAAAGCCTACCAATCCTGGACTAAAAGAAGCGTTTGAACCCAGATTACAGCAATCCATCAGCATGAATAGAAAATCAATTTGGAGAGCCATGATTGAAGAGCAACACCCATCCCTGTAAAAGAATTTGACTTGAAGCAACCTAATTGAACCAGGTGATCCTTCCATAGAAATGCATAGAATAGTATACAATTTAGGCAGCCATAATTCATCGAATAGACAGCCCAGAAATAGTAGTTCAGCAGATGAGAGCAGCCCAGAACAGGATTTGATTTAAGAAATCATATGAATTTTCCTTTAGAGAAGTAGATGTTCCTTTAGAAAAGTATCCAAGCATGCCTCCACTTTCCTGAGATGATAGCAAAGCAAGGACAGACCACTAAAGGGAAGACACAAGCTCAAAAAACTCAGAAAAGACTCAAAACACACCCCTCCCAAAAAAAAAAAAAAAAACTAACAAATCAACCAAAAAAGAAACCCAAAAAAGACATAAAAAAGACACCCCAACAGCCCAATAAAGACACGAATACGGAAATAAGGCTCAAGAAGAAAAACAACCAGCCAAGCCACCCAAAGGAGAGGAACAATGACAAAGGAAAATGAAGAAAGACCATCCCAAACCCCCAGACCCAAACAACCTACTCCCAAATCCCACCCCATAGAGACCCCAGAAAAAGGATGCTTCCATAAAGCTCTTAAGACTGAATAAGAAAACATTAAATGAATAAAACCCCATGCTCCCGCTTTGACATAACCCAAAATGCCACTCTAAACTTAAAAAACTCCACCAATTCCATCCAGTTGATAGCTGAAATCAGAGATGGCAGACAGATCTATCTTGGCCTCATGAGTTGATTCACTTGCCTGAAGTTTGAGGAGGTTTGGACTTTATTATGATCATAAAAAATATGAAAAATGCAAGTATATAGGCTGTGTTTGATTGAGAGTTTTGAGAAGAAATTTTTTGAGAAATTTTTTGAGATAGTGTTTGGATGAGTTTTTGGAAAAAGTAATAATTAGAGAGATGTGTAATGATTGGAGAGAGATAGAGAGAAAAATGAAAATAATGATTGGATGAAAGGATATGAGTAGAGAGAAAAATATAATTAATGATTGGAGAGATGAGAGATGGGGAAGGAATCTTTTTGGAAATTTTTTTGGAAATGTGAAGTGAACAAAGTGATAATATTTTCTCTTGGAGCTTATGAGAATTGCTTAATACATAAGACCTAAGTGCAGTGATGTTGAAGTTGTCCATTTCCCCGTGTGTTAATCTCCTTCAATGTCATTATCTTTGATTAAGAGTTCTTTTTGTAGGTTATCACTTCTATGAACAAACTACATTACTTGGTGCTTTCTGAAAGTGTGATATACTTCATTATTTTTCATGAGCAGTTATTTTCTTGGTATGGGCATATGTTCCTGACCCTTGGTTACACGCTATCGGGATCTTTTATTATCCAAGCAGGTGAGTAAGATTTGTCTTTGAGCTTCTGAAGTTCCAAAATTCTTTGCATGCAAAGCCTCTATGGGCAGAATTTTCTAGGTTTCAGGCTGATGAGATCAAGCCAAAATTTCTGAATTCTCTATTTCGTGGGGTTTGTGTTTATAAAGTTTGGCCTTCTCTTGCCTCATGGGCCACATTGGACTCAACTATGGCGCTCCATGGATTGCACTTTGGTGGTCTTAAATTTGGGGTACAGGACTTATGTTGTGAATTGACAATATGTAGTATTTATCCATTCTGATGAATTTCGCTGGACAAACAAAAAAGAAATGCTATTGGAATTTGAGCGCATATTGGTGTGTCAGATTTACGCTTTTGATGAGTTTAGAACCAAACAAAGATGTTGGAACTAAGTGAACCAAAAGCTGTGGAGTTCATCTACATTCTTGTTACTCTCTCAGATTTTTCTTTGGGATGTATCTGTCTGTTTATATGGTTCAATTGGTATTACCTTTCAGGTATTGGGCACTGGCAGTGCCAACTTACGTGATGGTTACAATAGTTTTAGCTATTGGATTCTACATTGGCCTCAACTTCATGGTGACCCCTCCTCCGACTTCCTTGAACACAATCTTCGGTAAGCCATAACAACCCCTCCTGTTTGTTTACTTTCTGTTTTTCGGAACTTGGCAATGTACTCCCTCAATTTCGATTTATCCATCTAAAAACTTGACGGCAAAGTTTCACTTCAAGGCAGAAAAATTAGTAAACGCACTAAACTGTGTATTCTGTTCCAGAAATGGCTTTGAACTTTTTCTTTAATTTTCTTACATTATTCTGGATTATCACAACTTGATGCTGCTTTGTTCTGTAGATGAGTATAGCAGAGAACCTTCGAGCTTTGAGCCTTCAGAAGAAGACGATGAGCTGCCAATTGAGCCCATATCAGATATTGGCATCAATCAAATCAACGATCTCATGTTCAATGATCAGAAGTGACAATCCACCCTTGGATACCAATGATGCCCCAGGATCGTATTAACCCCCGTGGGACCACCATTGGGAGATTGAAGAACTGAGTTTGTTGCCGATGGAGAACTGTTCTAAGCGAGAGAAAACAATTGAAGTACTTTGTATGCGATTAACTTGGGTTAATATTTCACTGTGAGATCAATGGTAGTATAGATAATTGCAGTAGCCATCACACTGTCGAGTCCTGTGCATTATATTGGTGGCAGTGCGTTCTCGTTATAATCTGCTTTTCTTTTTTGATTTTTTAGCTTCTCAGCTTCTTGCCCTTGTTGTGATAGTTGATACTGCCGTTCTATGTACTTTGCAATTGAATTTCAAGTTTTCGACTACTGATGTAAAAAGTTGGATTGAATTTTGCGTTGAATCCTTTTTAGTGTCTTTTGCGTATTCGGTACTCCCTCTGTCCCTTTTTAAATATGTTACTTCGTAAATCCAACTTATTAAAGAAACATTATTATTACACCTTTCACACCAACTCTTTCATCTACTTTACACTTTTTACATCAATTTTTACCTCTGTTTTCCAAAATTATCCTTCACTTTTACTCATTACTAACTTTTTACCCATTAATTTTTCAAAAGGGCAAAATGATAATTATACAAACTTTTACCCATTAACTTTTCAAACCACACACTTATTTAAGGATAACCCAAAATAGAAATGTCTACATTTAAAAGGGACGGAGGAAGAGAGTATTAGCAAAAGGTGGAATATGTGGCAGTGCAAGTAGGGTGTTAGTGGAGTGCCCTCTTGGATGGAGTGCAGGGTTCGAGTCCCACCCTGCTCCCCCTTCCCCCTTGACACTACCCTCTAATTACTAACATCTCCAACTCTAAGGTCATATTTTATAACCCTAAGGCCTCGTTTGGATGCAACACTAAGAAGGGGGATGAAGCAATCCGGCCGGATGAGGAGGTGATGGGATGTTTAGCCCATGGTTTGGGAATAAAAAAACCCACCCCGACTAAATAGCCGCTGGCTAAATAATCCGGGAGAACCCGGACTACATACAAGGGGGAGGGGGTGCTTGTGTTTAGTCATGGGGGATGAGGGAGGAAGAATTACGTGGGTACCCTTCGTCTTCTTCTTCTTCTTCTTCTTCTCTGTTTCGGCAACAGATATGGGAAAAAAAACATATCCTAATTTGGTGACATTTGGTTTGTCGTTTATTTCTTCTAAATCCAAAGGCCACTTGTCGTTTATTTATTTTTTTGGATTTAGAAAAAACTGTTAATAAAAAAATATGCAATTAGAATTGGGGTAAATGTAGTTTGATTTTTCGGGACTAAACTAATACGCAATTAGAATTAATTTTTGTTAAGTATAACAAATTAATCATGTTTGAAATTATATAATTGTTTTAATTAATAATCTAATACGGGCATATGAAAGGGCAAATTTGTCTTTTGACATGATTTTACATCATCCACCCTTCTTATCTCTTTTTTTTTTTTATCCATCATCCAAACCATGTACTATTTAATCCTCTCTTCTTAATTGTCACATCACTGCGCCCAAGTTGTTCAGGCACTCTCTCAAGAGGGAAAATCTTTTTATGATTGTAGCTCTATTATCTCGGATTGTTCAGAGCTTATTCCTCTCTTTTCCTCTTGTATTTTTTCTCATGTTAAACGTTCTTGCAATAGGTAGATTTAATCTAACAAGTATAAAATTATTCAAAAAAATTAATTTTTATTAGGTGCTCGATTGGAGAATTGGGGGTCCTATCCACCTATTTTGACTATCCAAAAATTGCCCTTAATGATGTTCAGTCACATCAATGTGGGTCCACCTGGGGGGGGTCCTATCCCTCAGTGACTATCCAATCTTGCCCTTAATGATGTTCGGTCACATCAATGTGGGTCCACCTTTCTTATTTAATCACCTCTACTATTTTATCCCCCTTTACTATTTAATCCCTCTCAAACTAATACGCTATCCAAACAGGCTCTAAGGGGTTGGCCTACTGGTCAAGGTTTGGGGCTTAGACATTTGCTCTCTCTTAAGATCTCAGATTCAAAACCTCGTAGGTGTTATCAATTCTTTTGGGGTCAGTCCATACAGAGTTTTACTCTGGCTTTAATTGGGGATCCCGCTAGTTGACAGTGAGGTTGGTCTCTCAGGATTAGTCGAAGTACGCGAAAGCCGGTCCTTAACCTGGTTTAAAAAAAAAAAAAAAAACAGCTAGAATTTTATCACTAACGGTAAAAAAAATTGAAGCAAATTTGGCGTCGACTGGGTCTGGAATCTGGATTCAAATTTGGCAGAAGTTGGCTTCACTTCAAATCCACGTGGAGTTGGTTAAAAAAAAGGTAGCCGGATTGGAGTGCTGGCCGCTGGGGGCTGCCAGAAATTGCCATTTGCATGCACTCCACCGTCATGTTTGAAGCCCCTAGTAGTCTAGTACTTTAACCGGATTTCCCCCCTCAACAACTACCCCACAGGTCACTAATCCAAACACAACGAACTCCAAACGCAGAGTCAATTATCCACATAGCTCAGTTACTTTACCATTAAAGTTAAAAGAAACTGCTAGTGGCTCTGCTGTCCCGAACTCTCTGTCTCGTTTATCCGAGCCGTTGATTTGAGCAATCAACGGCTCCGATTTCATCTCATCCCAAACAAATTTGAGTCATCCATGTTCATCTCGAATTTGAGTCAGCAATGACACTGAATGACGGGATGGAAAGTTGAGACAGGTTTTGGGCAAATCCGCTCCAAGAAACTTCTGTTGTGAAACTTGTGGTTTGTCTTTTACTGGATTGTCTTTTACCAGATTGTCTTGGAGATAGTCCCTGGAAAGAAAGAAAAAAAAAAAAAAAGAAAGAAAGAAAGAAAGAAAAGAGAGCTTCTTTCATGTCCAGTTCAGTTCCAGGTCTGTCTTGTCTTATTTCCATTGGTAAGTTTTGAGCTCCTCATGTCACCCATCACTCTCCCAGTGCTCCAAAGAAGGAAATCCAAAGAATGTTGAGCAAATTCCTCACTCGAGTGAATGCCGTTCTCAGTTCTGCCCCAAACCCACTTCCTTCACTCGTCCTTCAAGAAGAAAATGGCCACTATTGTGGCTTCTGTATCTCTAACCAAAATCTCTTCTCTGAACCACCTTCACTCTTCTACAGAAACCAACCCATCCCTCTTTCTCTTTGAAAACTGTAAATCAATGGACCAACTCAAGCAAATCCACTCGCAAAATATCCAGAAAGGCCTAGGATTTGAACCCATCTTGCAATCGAAGATCATTGCATTCTGTTGCACTAACAATGCTGGCTGTATGAACTATGCCCACTATGTGTTTGACAGAATTCCGGAACCAAACGTATATATCTGGAATACAATGATCAAGGGCTATTCCAGAATAAACTGTCCAAATGATGCAGTTTCCATGTATAAAGAGATGTTGGAAAAGAATGTCAAACCGGATAATTACACGTTTCCGTTTTTGCTCAAGGGTTACACAAGTGATGTCGCATTACAATGTGGGAAACTGTTACATGCCCATGTGTGCAAGTTTGGGTTTGATTCTAACTTGTTTGTCCAAAACGCTTTGATGTGTATGTATTCTCTGAGTGGTGAAATGGATATTGCTCGTGGGGTTTTCGATACGAGCTTGAAAACTGACGTGGTTACTTGGAACGTGATGATCTCTGGATACAACAAAAGTAAGCTATTTGATGAGTCCAGGAAACTTTTCAATGCAATGGGGAAAAAGGGAGTTTTACCCACTTCAGTTACACTTGTTTCAGTGCTATCGGCTTGCTCAAAATTGAAGGATCTTGACACTGGCAAGCGGGCTCATCAGTACATCATAGGTGGAAAGGTTGATCACAGTTTGATATTGGAAAATACTTTAGTTGACATGTATGCAGCTTGTGGAGCTATGGATGTGGCACTTAGAATATTCGGAAGTATGAAGAAGAGAGATTTCATATCCTGGACTGCTATTGTGAAAGGGTTTGTGAATTCTGGACAAATTGATCTAGCTCGAGAGTACTTCGATCAAATGCCAGAAAGAGATTCTGTCTCTTGGACGGCCATGATTGATGGGTACCTCCGGTATAACAAATTTAAAGAGGTTCTGATACTTTTTCGCGAGATGCAAACTGAAAAGGTAAAACCTGATGAGTTCACCATGGTTAGCGTACTTACAGCCTGTGCACAATTGGGTGCCCTAGAAGCAGGTGAATGGGTAAAGGCCTACATAGATAAAAACCAGGTCAAGAATGATATATATGTGGCAAATGCTCTGATAGACATGTACTTCAAATGTGGAAACGCAGAAAAAGCAGTGGTAGTGTTTGAAAAAATGGCTCGCAGGGACAAATTTACGTGGACTGCCATGATTGTTGGCTTTGCCATTAATGGACAGGGTAAGGAAGCTCTTCAAATGTTCTATGACATGCTGAGAGCTTCAATAGCACCTGATGGTGTAACTTACATTGGTGTTCTATGTGCTTGTACTCACACTGGTATGATAAATGAAGGAAGAATTTTTTTCTCTAGTATGACTTTGGATCATGGGATAGAGCCCAGTGTAGCACATTATGGGTGCATGGTTGATCTCCTTGGTCGAGCAGGGCATCTAACAGAAGCTCATGATGTTATAAAGAAAATGCCAATGGAACCAAATTCAATTGTCTGGGGAGCTCTTCTTGGCGCTTGTAGAGTTCATAAAAATGTGGAAATGGCTGAATTGACAGCTAAACAACTTCTTCAGTTGGAGCCTGGAAATGGGGCTGTTTATGTTCTCTTATGCAATATTTATGCAGTTTGCAGTAAGTGGGAGAATTTGCGCGAAGTGAGAAAGATGATGATGGATAGGGGAATAAAGAAGACACCCGGTTGTAGTTTGATAGAGATGAATGGTACAGTTCATGAATTTGTGGCCGGGGACCAGTCACATCCTCAATCGAAAGAAATCTACTCAAAGTTAGAGGAAATGATGGAGGATTTGAAGCTTGCGGGGTATTTATGTAATACTTCAGAGCAGTCCCTTGATATTGGTGAAGAGGAGAAAGAGAATGCGCTTAATAGGCACAGTGAGAAATTGGCTATTGCCTTTGGGCTGATTAGAACAGAACCTGGGGTGACGATTAGAATTGTCAAGAACCTAAGAATTTGTGTTGATTGTCACCATGTAGTGAAGTTAGTATCGAGAATGTATAACAGAGAGGTGATTGTAAGAGATAGAACTCGATTCCACCACTTCAGAGATGGTTCATGTTCGTGTAAAGATTACTGGTGAGTTGGAACAAGTACACAAGCAAGTTTTAATTTTATGGTGTTTGATGCAAGGGTATTGGAGGTACAACCAGTATTGTGCTGCTTGACTGGTAATCAACATTTATGTTATAAAAACCCACAGATTTCAAAGAAAAAGGAAATAATTTTAGGAAATTGATATTCGCACTCTCAATTTTGATGCAGGGGCTCCAAGCTACAGTAGTTTTCCAAAATTACCCTTCTGCAAGTTCCATGATTTACTTCAGGCACTCCAAAAAACCTTTACTCTTCTCCTTTACTTCAGACACTCCAAAAAAGCAAATAGTTTTTCTTTTCTTTTTTTTATCAGAAAAAAGCTGATAGTCGCTTAACTCCTTTTACTGCACGTCACTGAATTGCCTACTTCCATATGTAATGTTTCCTTGGTAGAGTCTTTATGTTATTGTCTCTATGTTCTGCACCAGGACAACCTAGACAAGTGGTCTTCGGCCTATGATTGTAGAACCATCTTTTTGTCCATGCAAAATCTCTTGAGAGTTCTGTTACTTTTCCTCTCAAGAGTTCTCTAACTTTGGTGATGTGCTTTGGTTGTCTCACTATGAGTTTTAAAAATGTAGATTTGTGGTCGTCATGAAGATTTTGAGGGAAAAATAGTAGATAATGAGTACGAAAATATAAAGATATTGTGTCGCAACCATTATGAAGATTTTGCAACATCAACATTTTCAATTGTGTGCTGTTTATTTTGGAGAATTCTAGCAATGTTTAGTTTTATTTTTATTTTTTTGGCAGTGTCGTGAAGCAATCTGACATAGATGCATGTTTAATGTTTGGAGCCTAATGTTTATGTTGTAGATGTTTAATGTTTGAAACGTAATATTAATGTTAATGTTTCGAACCTAATGTTTATGAATGGTTTTGGTTCATTTTTCCATTTGGAGTGCCTTAGTAAATGAGGAGATAATTTGGGATGGAGTGTCTCCAGTAATTTTTATATCTTAAAAAAGGGTAGTTTTCTAACTTCATTAAATATTGGAGTGTCTGCATCAAAAAAGGGAGCCCCAAAATCAGCACCCATAATTTTATGATCGAATTTTTATATCATATTTAATCTTTGATTATACTCTGTTCTACTACTAACTGCAATTATTGTTTAGAAGTAGGTTTTTATTGAGTCATGTTGAATTTCCATAACTTGGAGAAGGAAACCCTAGGATAAATATATGGGTACAGAATTACGTGTGCAGATTTCGTACAAATCGGGTGTTTTGGGCCCACTCCAGATTCTATACAGATAATCGAAACCGTTCGTGTTTTTCAAAATAACGTTTACCAATACCCATAAAAAATATAAATAATTGTTATAGGGTCCATTATAGCTTTTTATAACACCTCTAGTCCACCTAATATTTTCATAACACCTCTAATCCACCAAACCACTTTTTTTATTGTCTTAGGTCCATTCTATTTTTTTACTAGACAAATGTACCCTTACATTAAATTTAATACATAATATACCTTTGCCGAAAAAGTCACCGGCGACGGAAGTCTGCCGGAAAAATTCGCCGGAATTCTGCCGGTGACGGAAAATTTCGCCGGAAAATTGTATTTCGCCGGAAAAGTGACCGGCGCAGATGTGGTTATCTTGACTCGCAAGAGGTGGTTATCTGTACTCATGAGATGTGGTTATCTGGGCATATTTTTGTTTAAAAAACTTACTTGTGATCAAGTCCTCAACCACCAAAGCACTACA
The DNA here is from genome assembly GCA_016920895.1 of Vaccinium myrtillus. Classification (NCBI taxonomy): domain Eukaryota; kingdom Viridiplantae; phylum Streptophyta; class Magnoliopsida; order Ericales; family Ericaceae; genus Vaccinium; species Vaccinium myrtillus. The sequence goes on from CM029278.1 coordinate 5,069,161, forward strand.
AGGTAGCAGCACAAATCCTCTGCTTTTAACATAAAAAATTTACTGAAAATTGAATAAAACAAAAAAAACCACTTTTTCAAAATGGAGGTGGTTATCTGGACTCAAAAGAGGTGGTTATCTAAACTCAAAAGATGTGGTTATCTCGGCTTTTAGGAATAACTAAATTACATAATGAACAAAATGGACCAAAACATACACTGCCACATGCAGTCACTTAAATGCAAAGGTAGTATCGAGCAAGGTGAAAAAAAAAAGGTGGAGTACTTTACTCCTATGTACACTGCCACATGCAATCAATTAGATGCAGTCAAGAAAAAGTATACAGGGTAAGGAAAAAAAGAGTAGGTGGAGTACTTTACTCCTAACCACCAGATCTGAGTCCATGTTCCACTACCCCGCCCTTTTACTTCCGTCGACTCCAAATCTCACCAAGAATGTCGTGAGTAGAAGAAACGGGGCTCAAGACCAAAAGCCACTTTCGCCAATCATTATTTCCGGCAAGCTTCCTCCACGCCGGCGAGATCCACGCTCCCTCTCTGCGCGTTTCTAGATCGGACCCTAACCACCGCCATCAAGCGATCCTCATCGGAATCTCCAACATCGGATTGAAGAATCCGTACCACCATTCCCTTCGCCGCCGTAGGCTATTTTCACCGGTTGAATGACCGAGTCTGTGATTTTTAAGCGGCGAAGGAGCCAAGTGGATCAACATCGTCCGCCGAGTAAAATCACCTCCGCCTTATCGAGCTCTTTACGCTAGAAGATACAAGCGGCGCACTTGAGAGCATCTAGACCGCGTCACCATTCTTCATTAATTATTTCTACCGATCGGAGTTGCTGGTTGTATTTTAGAGAGAGAAAATGTGTTCTTCCTCGTTGAAAATCCACCAGCCTCACGCGCCGTCGTCAAATTGCCAATCGCTCGCGCGCCGCTCGCACTAAACACTTCCGGACATCGACGACCACCGGCGAGTTCTCGCGTCTCTCGAGTCTTGAGAGACTCGATCGACGACCACTGGCGCTTGGGATCAACATCGGTCGCTTGTACGGCGTCAATTGATTCGATTGTGGTTTCTGCAGACATTTGCTTTGGTTCTGATTGGGTACAGGAAGCGGGTGAAGGGTGTGGGGGTAGTTGGGTCTTTTGTTATTCTAGTGGATCTTATGTCTTAGAGAATATTTGGGTGGACCTTAGACTCTAGGAAATTGCTATAGTGGACCCTATACCAACTCTCCCTAAAAAATATGCTCAAGCAGATATTGATAAATGCTTCATCGATTCATCCAGTTTTCAACACTGAATCAAAAACTGGAAACTATAGACAACCTTGGGCCTAAGCCCATCCGGTCCACACAGGGTGGATCCCAACATTTCTCAATTAAGTCAGCTTTTAGAACAATGGTGATTGGGAGAACACCCAATAATTTTTTGGATCTGTTGTCCCCTTTGGTCCATACCCTGTGGGCACGTTTGATTGCCGGATTATTTTTGTGAAGGATAGGATAAGATGAAATTAGAAATGGGAATAAAGGAGACAAGTGGAATCCACGGGATAAGAGATAGGAT
>CM029278.1:5071727-5166727 GCA_016920895.1 Vaccinium myrtillus
TAAAACTAAGATTAGTTGTACTGTGTTTGGTTGGAGGATTCGTATAAAGATGACGAAGATTATTTTCAACTGTTGGATATGGAGGAAAAAAAATCAGGAAGAAGGAAACTGGCTAATACCACCCCTCCCCATCTTATTAGCTAATCACCAAATGGGATACTAAAATGGACTAATAGTCCCCTCTTGTCTAATTCGGTCTTTAATCCCAATGTGAAGAAAACACGAGACTACGACAAAAGGAGGATTGTTTTGGCATTTTATGAAACCTTAATGAACGGTTATATATGTTGACTCATTAGCAACCCTAAAAAAATTACACAAAAAAATTTAATTTTTAATATTAAAATTGAACAATTTTTTTTTTTGTATAGGACAAGTAATTGGGACGGATGGAGTGTGTACATTTTTTTTATAACATTAACAAGCCATTTACTATTGAAATACACATCTCTTCACAAATTTTTGATAGTTACATTCGTGTTACAATATAGCTTTATTGATTAAAATAAAATTAAAGTTACACAAAATTTCAAAACAAAAGTACATCAAATTGAATATAAATTTCAAAAATAGATTGTTGTTTTGTACCCCCATGCCCGGAGCCTGCCGTCACAGTGGGTGCTTGCCCCGGAGGCCACCTGGATGCGAGAGATCATTTACTCTGCCAATGTTCTCTTAACCCACAAGCTGGCTGCGTTAGCTTGCAAGGGATGTTTCGATGGGTATTTGGCTTGATGATCTTATCCGTGCTTTCTCTTGTTTTTTTGGTAGCTTCGGATAATTCCTATATTTTTATGGAATTATTGTACAGCCTTCAGGCTTTATATATGAATGACATTAGTGTGTGTGATATATATATATATATACTAGGGCTTTGTTGTTTTTGGTGGAATAATCTATAAACTTAATTAATTATCGTTTCAAAATTGACTACAACTAATAGTACAATTAAGTGGTTGTCTTAACAACTCTAAAAGATAAATCGAAGAACAAAACCAAGGTACAATATGAATACAACGGTTCAAGCAATGAGAGAGATCCTCAACTTATATGAATACAACGGTTTTCGATATGGAGTCCATCTGGGCTAATATATGCCCTCCAACGGTTTAAGCGCTTTGTTGTTTTTGGTGGCATAGGATTTGCTAATGGGGATCTTCAAGTTGAGGGAGGAAGAATTTTGTTGATCCGTTGTTATTGAATTGTTTTACATGGTCTAATTCGGTGTGAGTCTGTTAAAAAACAATTCGGTGTGAGTACGTTTTGATTTAAGTCGATGGAGAAGCTGACTTAGGAAGCAATGCCTATAGACATTATGGTCGTGGTGGAAAGCTAGAAATTAGATGATTTTCAACAGGGTACAGCTGATGTGAAATGGATTTGACAAAATTCAAAACAGCTGCTTGGGAGATAAGTGATCACACATACAAAGCTGGGTTTTGCACAGTTACAGTTGAAATTCGGATCCGTTGAAATCCATAGAATGCTGATAGTTGTCTAATGTTATATAGATGTTTTGCTTCCTGGTTTTTGTTCGTCTTGTATGGACTGCCAATTTTTCACACTGTTGAAATGGGAAGATCACCCATCAACTTCTCGGAAACATTCGCACAGACCTACAACCAACTAAGCGAAAATCCGAGATCCAAATAAGGGAAAGAAGGTTGGCAAGATATCTAACATAGAAGAGACAACATCAGAATTACATCATAAAATACCCCTGCCAAAAATAAAAAGAACCCGTGGCCCGATTCCCTTGGAGTACGTAGCAATCCAGAGAGAGCAAAACAGGAATTGCTGTTAAAACCAAAGATTCCCAGATAGCTCTATGATATCTTTGAACTCAATTAAAACTGAACCACCAAAATCCAAACATAACCATATCAAATGGACAAACCCAATAGACCCCCAAAGCAAACATTTTTATCGGCCTTGGGTTCAACAACGCTCATTGGTATTGGTAGCCCCACAATTAACCACATGATAGATATAAAAAAAAATAAAAACACAGAAATATCAGAAACTGATTTTTGAAAATAATGTTACTATCACTTGATCTACCCAACAAAGATAAGATTGCCCGTGCCTAAAGGCACGACGCGACACGTTTTCCCAATTAAGGTTATTTTTTAATCATTTTTTTCAATTAAGGTTAAAAACACAGTTCATCTAGTTAGTCATTGCAACTCAATGTAAGAAAAATATGCAAACCCATGCTTCCTTGTCCCAGGTGTGGAGCAGTGGAATTAATGGGATTTGGTGCAGATAATTTTTCAAACTTTTTTTTTTGCATGTGAAACAGATAATTCTTCAAACTTTTTTTTTTGGTACATCGGAAAGCAATTTTGATAACCTATGATCAAGGTATAAAATGAAACGGATCAACCCACATCGCCATAGATGGTTAGATTATCCATGATCAAAAGTTTGAAGAAGTTATCTGAAACGAATCAACATTAAATTGTTTTCGCGGTCATTTTCTAGATAGACCATCAGTGGAGATAAACTAAGAGAGAGAAACAGAGTATCATCAATGTCTTTAGAGATAAACAACCAATTGATTGAACTTGTGAGTCATCATAGCATTAAAAGTGGAAGGTTTTGCGGCAGAACAATACAGAGCACAGCAAAATCGGATGAGAAGCCTAACTGGATCCCCTTCTTCTTCGGCTTGAATGGAGAATTAGTGAGAAGAAGAATGCATAAAGTTCATACCAGAAAATAAAGAGAATAGATGCTTAACAACGAAAAAGATTAGATGCTAAAAAATTCTGAAATATAGATGCTTAACAACGAAAAAGATTAGATGCTTAACAACAATAAGAGACTTACGCAAAACCGCAAAGAGAACGACGGTCGGCAATGGTCGGCGGGGATGAAGTGTTGAACGAATCGATTCTCTTGCAAAGTGTTGAAATGAACATAATAGTTTTTTTACCTGTGAGTTGAAGAGTGAGGAAGAGAGTTTTGTTTTCTCTTCTGATATTGTGGAGTGAGAAAGAGAGATCAAATGTTTTCGTGTTAGGGTTTTACCCCAATTTAGAGTGCATTTGGGTTCTCAAAGACATCTGTGTGGCAGGAGAAAATTTTGGGTGCCAATAGGGCACCACGTGGCATGCACATGTGGTGCCCATCAACCAATTAGAGGAAGACAACTCTTCTTCATTACAATTTTTGTTGATACATCCCCCGTCGGCAATTCTCTCTTCGAAAATAACGGAGGCACTAACGGTGGTTTAACTTCTCTTTCCTCACTCATGGTCCCACTTCCCAAAGAACTGGCGCTTTTTTTTTTTTGTGTCTTCCTTCTCTGTCCTCCACAATTTCTCTCTCTCTCTCTCTCTCTCTCTCTCTCTTCATCACTTCTCTCTCCTAAACCTTTCTCGAGTTTGAGAGCTCTCTACCAAAATGAAATCGGTGCTTATTCTGGACCGAGTCGAGTGTATCGATGAAAAAATGTGAGTTGCTTGACGAATATCGAAGGTTGCTTCAGATCAAAGAGTTTATTTTTTAAACTGGTTTAGATGTGAAGCTGGGTTCAATGATATTGTTACAATAGATCAAAGTCCAATATGTACGTTTCGAGTGCAAGTGTTTAAGGAACCTTTTGGAGCACAAATTGAATGTCCAAAGTATTCGTGCAAAAGAATTAATTGGGTCGTGTAATATCTGCTAATTTGCCTGTAGAAACTCTTAGAAATCAAGATAAAATTAGACGCATTGCAGAAAGAGATGTGGCATGACTGGGAGAACTGGAATTCCCATGAACCTTAAAAAACTGGGGACGCCCTACAAGTGAAAAGAAGTCTCTGTTTTCAGTTAAAAAATAGAGTATGTTTCCGGCTCTAACACCATCACTTTTTCGATTTTCATTCTCAGTTCAATGAAGGGAAAGAAAAAAATCTTCAGGTTTTCTACGTTGTTATTAAATACGATGTTACATGTTTCCATCTAAAAAAACCAAGTGAATAAGAAAATATGTAAAGAAAAAAAAAATCGCCATTTACTACATCCTCTGGATTTCCCCCCAAAAAAGTGTAGTATCTTGAATTTATATGAGAAAAATGAATCGAGGGAAAAGTTATGAAGTAGAATTTGAAGCCTTTTGTTTATGGTTTCTCTGGAATTTTTTACTGATGAATGCCTGAATGGTGATTTTGGCCTTGAAAACATGAAAAGGCTTAAGTGAACCGTGAAAGAAGAGAAAAGTAACGGAAGTTTGCTAACGTTTACTTTCTCTTAACCTGTTAAATCTCTGGCATAACGTACATGACTTGGACTCCAGCTGTCATCTTATAATTGGGTTAGGGTACCACGTAATCGTGCCAGGCTGGTACCCTATTGGCACACAAAATTTTCTCGTGTGGCAGGCATGCTAACTTTTTGGGAGAAAAAGTACAACTTAACTTTTTCCTGGACAATGCCATCATCCCTAGAGCTAAGCCCTTGAAAGTGTCATTTATTTACGGGATTGTCATCACGAGAGATGGAGGGGGCTTATGTAATATCAACCGTGTGATCAAGATTGAAGGGCCCTGATTTATGCACACAAAATGTGTTTTTTTGAAAACCACTCTAATTTGTTATACAAATATACACACACTACTTCCAGTCCAAGATCCCGGATTTTAAAAAAATTCACACCTCATAGATCCCGATCGAATTTCGACAATCAGAACCATCCAATGTGTTTAAAATGTGTTTTTAAGGGTCTCCGCAAGAAATCAGCAAAAAAAAATTACCGGAAAGGGCTTGATCCAAACATTTTTCATAAAAACTGTATATATATTTGAAAAAAAAAACACCATGCTCCACTCCATTGACTTGTGGTCGGTTCCCATAAAATTCAATTTCTCAACTTTCCCCACTTCTTTTATAAATACTACTACTATTCTTTATTCATATAATCCGTGCCGTGCCTTGCTAAAACCGTGAATCCGTGATGTGTCGTGCCTGTGCCGTGTCATTCCCGTCCTAGTTCTGTGCCGTTCCGTGCCAAGCCAACTTCCGTGCTCGTGCCCGTGCCGTCCCGTGCTAGAACAGTGTTGTGCCGTGTCGTGACTCGTGCCCCGTCCCACTTCCTGTCGTGCCCGTGCCGTGCCCGTCGAATACCGTATCGTGTCGTGCCGTGTCATGCCAAATTCCGTGCTGTGACTGTGCCGTGCGCGCTCATTTCAGTGTCGTGCCACGTGCCCACTTAGACTGTGTCATTCCGTGCCGTGCCAGGATTAGACCGTGCCTGTGGCGTGCCATGTCACCTTCAAACATGCCGTGCCCGTGCCGTCCCGGCCCGTTTGACACCCCTAGATTTAACTAGTTGGTGGAGAGAGAGAAGAGTAAGTGCGGCTGAAGAAGAAGATTAGCTCTATTTTTCTCTAATCACGTAAAACTGACCACTTTCTACCATCAAGAAAGACAATGTAGAGAGAGAGAGAGAGAGAGAGGGCAGGTATTTGGTTGTGAACTGGAAGGTAGGTGTGTTATGGTAGTGCTGTTATGAAGGTAGAAAATTTATCACAGAAAGAGATATATGCATATTGCATGGGGGGAGGTATGGAGAGAGAGAATAGTAGAATACCCTGAGTTTAACAGGTGATCGATTGTGACTGGTAGTAAATAACTACGGATACAACCTAGGAACGTGACATCCGGATACAATATTCACATCGAGTGGGATTCACAGGTCGGATCTACACATGGGTGTCACCCTATGTGAGTGTTATATCCAAATATTGCATTCGTAGCATTTTGGTATTTTCAACAACAATAATCGCATGGGAGTGGGACCCACAGGTCATACCCATAGATGAGTCGCCCCCATGTGAGTGTTGTGTCCAAGCGTTCTGTTTGTAGTATTTTGGTGTTTTAAGCACCCCACAATGTTATGAAACCGATGAAGTATTTATCGATATCTAATTGAGTTGATTTTTAACAATATGAACGGTTCCACATCGAACCCGAAGTGGCCCCCCACACAACAGTTTTGTACAAAATCTGTACATTGAGTCTGTAGTACTGTCCGAAACCCTAAAGTATCAAGTGACTTTGATTACATGGCTGAGAAGATATATCCAGCTGCCAAATTTATCCAGTAACCAGTATTGAACTAATCAGCAAAAGATCAATGTAAATACGGATTACAGCCTGAAATGGGAATCATGTGGATAAAAATCACTTTTCTGCAGTCTGAAATGTGTTGAACCTCGTGATCGATACCATGCTTGTTCCTGCTCAGTAGGCACACCGCCATCATCACTTTTCATGACCTCAAATACATCACAGAAACCCATTACACAAGGATATTAGTTTAACAAGGAAAGATACGTGTGATGTACCAACTACGACATAAGAATCGCGGATACGAAGAAGAACGTATGATCCAAATAAACATGCACAGAACATCTAAGCTACTCTGATAATCCAAAAAAAATTCCAAGAAAAACACGCCAGCCAAACAAACAAGTAGCTGTTCTGGATCTTCTAGTAATAGTGAAACTTTCCAGGATCGATTGAAAGGTAACTGGAACTGTACACAGCCAAAATGCACTTACGTCCGTACTGTCAAACTTCTCAATGTAGGTAAGGAAGGAAAATTTTGATTCCATTATCATCATCAACTACAACTTGCTACAAAGAAAGGTAGGAAAACACAAAAGTACAGTGTGTCACTTGGGAATATAAAATGTACTGTGAAAACAGCCATGACTTCCTTAACATGGCAATTCTGAATCTTTTGACTGCACCATTGGTAAAAGATCAAACTGAACAACATGCTCAAAAGGCTCTAGACTTCAACTGGCCCCAGGATCAAGTACAGGAAGCCGACAATGGAGACTAATTGATTTATCTCTTTGGCGCGTACCTGGTATAAAGAACTGGAATATCACAGTCAAGCAAGCACCTTGTGCAGCAATTCCATAAAAGGCACAGTCGGGCTTCGCCAAATGACATTGAAGACTCTTAGCAAAATGCTTCACACTAACTTGCACTGTCATCGCATCTCCCCTCTCAACTGCCCTTTGCGTTCGAGATTGAGCACTCAAATCTCTTTCACCAACCGGAATCTCTGATTGTTCGCCAATAACTGACAACTTACGAAACTCAGCACCAAGGGTGATCAAAGTAGTTGAAATTTGCAAGTGTAGGTCACCGTACTTGGTGATGGAAACATTAAGCAAATCCCCGACATGCTTCATTCGATCGACAAAGTTCTGTAACTGATTCATATCTGGGACTTGAACTAGAGTCCGTGGCAAATCTTGTGCAATTTCGAGAGCCGCTTGAAGTTCAAGTACATCGGATCTTGATAAAGGTTTTGAGATGGGTACATCTTGAACGACAGCAGATTTATAACCTTTGGTTTCAAACGTGAGAAATGGGGTTGGTTGCTGCGAATGAGGGGGGAGTTTCTTTACCAGCTTGATTTGGAGGCGGTTAGAGACAGAGGCCCCACTGTGACTGCCACTAAATTCGGCGTAGATGGCAATGACACTACGGAGGGCACGTTGGAGGAGAGAGAGATCAATGGCAAAAGCAATGCGGTCATCATTTTGGCTGGAGATTCGATAATCATCAAAGAGCGCTTCTTTGCGAAACTGGGCAATGCATTGGACGCCATCTCCATTCAAGAGGTTGTGAAGGAAGATTGCGTGGTCTCGGGTCAGGTAGAGATGGCAGGTTCTTCCCATTTTGTCTAAGGCTGGCAGGAACCTCTTCTCTAACAGGCTTACTCCATTGTCAGTGAGAAATGCCTTGAACTTCATCTCTTAGAATTAAGGTCTGAGATGTCCAATACAAGTAAACATCTTAGATTCTTTGGAAAAAGACAGTCCCATTGGAGCAAAAATAAGCAACGATTCATTGTTCCAAAGTAAGTGGCAGAACATGATTATTGGTCTATTGGAGTACACTTGCGAATTTTTCTATTAAGTGAATCATATAAATATTGTACGAGAATCTAGATGTGCCAAAGTGAATATACAGAAAACTTATGCAAAAGCATTGCATGAAATCAACTCAAATTTCGGAGGGATATTCATTGTCAAGGAGAAAAATAGATTAGCTGAAAAATGTCGAACGGTCTAGCAACCAAGTTTAAACTCTGAAAATCACACAGGAAAGGGAAATAATTTTTTGCTCTATAATGGAAAGTGTTTTAACTGGAAAATACTTTGACATTTTTTTGACCAACCAACCAATGGAAAATTGGTGAAATATTCTCGTGGAAAATGTTTTATGCTGAAACTATCGAAGGCAAATGCCAAAATAGAATTGGATCCAACATTACCCGGGCCCCTGCAGAGTCCTTGACTAATTAGAACAAATAATCACTAATTCCATATGAAAAATGAGGTCATGAGAGAGTGCATTTCAAATGCTAGGAAGATTAGCTAAAAACTGCTCTCGCACAAATTGATCTTGAAACAACACAAACTCCAAAGAAGAAAAAAAGCAGAAATAGTAGGGAAGACTTGAACGACAAACATTTTGTGGCATCCCAAAGGCCACATGCATTGCAGTTAAAGAGTGTGCTTTTAAAGAGTGTGCTTTGAAGGTGCAAGAGGCCATAATCCTCACAATGTTAGCATACTTAATCAACATTGAGGGTGTCTTTGATGAGCATATTTCAGGTTTGGCATGATTTTCTTTTTTTATACACCGAGGGATTTGTTTGTCTTCGACGCTTCACTGAATGTTCTCATTCTTAGAGCATCTCAACCCTTACTCAATTCATTAATCAAATGTGAGTAATATGAGCAAAAGACTCAATTGGTTTGAACCTCTCCAATGGACAAACTCAAACCTAAGCACAAAATTGAGTAAAACTTTCACTAATGGGCACAATTGTAAATTGTGAAGAGCAAAACAATCCTTCCGAAATTTGAGTCTACTTGGTTTGGTTAAAAAATTCAGTAAAACTCATCTAATATGAGTTTGAGTCAAGGACCGGGAAAAAGTTTAGAAGGCTTTTCCTCCGAATTTAGTTCAGAGTCAATTAAAAGAGCAAGGGCTGGAAATGCTCTTACAACGTAGATAGGAGTAAAAAAAAAAAAATCATTGTTCGTTAGGTTCTGGGTACAAAGTCCATAAGAATTTTTTATCGTAACAAAACCATTGTAGAGCAGTCATGTGAGAGAATGACAGTAACTGCAGTCTGCAACAGTAGCTAAAGCCCTAGCACCTCCAAAAGAGAGCTTAAAGAAAACACTTTACCCCTCAATGCAACAATATGAGTACACAGATTAAATGGTGACCTCAATAACTACATCAATTGTCTTGGCGATCGACCCATTCCTACGATTGTCCAGGTGCCCAATCACTGTACTCCAAAAGCTGAATTAGGAATACTATGCTAGAAGCTTCTGCCTAATTTGCAAACATCAGAGAGAGAGAGAGAGAGAGAGAGCATACCTGTTGATTGGTCTAGGTTTAGGGTTTCAATTCTTCGACTGCTTGCAGCTTCGCAGAGAGCGCGGGAGTTGGAGGAGGGAAAGGAAGGAGGGAAAAGAGCGCATATAACCGAGAGGGTCCCTCAAATATTTCTATTTTCGCTTTCTACCTCCCCCATTGTATTTACTACACTACTATATTTTATTTCGACTTCTCTCCTTTGCTTTTGTGTATCCAATTTCTTTGGAGGTGTTTGGGAGCTTAATTTTTGAATTCTCCGTTTCACATTTTTCATTCTAGTCGTTTGGGATTGATGGAGTGATAGACCTACAATGAGGAATTAATTGCCTGTAAACTCGCGGAATAATCTTCTAAGAAGTACAATAATGTATGCCAATATTATCAAAAACAACGACATGCAAAAAAGAAGGGCAACCACAATAGCCGTCACACTGAAAAAGTATATTCCTCACAACCCACATGAGTTTCTGCCAAAAAATATATACCACACATTCTCAAAACTTCCCTAACAAGATTCCATTTTCAAAATTATTCAAAACTTTGCATTTAGAATAGACATGTGTACTCCACTCTCTAAAGAGGAATCAAATTTAAAATCAACAGCTCACTCCATTCACATCTGGGCGCGAGTGTGACTTCTTTTAACCATTCATAATACACGTGTTGGAAATATTAATACAACGCCCCCCATCACAACTCACTCCAGGTTTTTTAAGAAGTTTGGGGTTTGTACGGTTGGAGTGAGTTCCCCCGTCCCAGAAAAAAAAAAAAATAAAAAATGTCACACCAATGACCAAACCCCTTTCCAATATCAAGCCAAAAATATATTCCTCACTTACCCACAATGCCCTTGCCCAAAAGAACTTGTCCTAGAACTTTTATTGTCACAAAGCCCCATTTTCTTGTAGTCATGACCCCGAACTTAACCTGAGTGATTGTTTAACAAAGTTCGATTTGATTTGATTCGCTTCGCTTTAAGTCTTTTTTTAGAACTACGAGCATAGCTCAAAATGGTCGGTCCTTGTGATTTTCAAGAGTGAAATTTGAAGTCCGAATTAATGAAACAACATTAACATCGGCTGGAACAAAACATACTAGATTATCGTCCTAAAAAATTACTCACGTGTACCCTTCTTGAACATATAGATACAAACATCCAAACACGTGGAGCAAAACGCAAATGGGAACGAATGAGGAGAAGAAGCGACGTGAATGCCAACCTCTCATAAATCGAAGCAGTACCACTCTGATACCATGTAAGATCACCAAAAGCAAGACATGGCACAACTTGGGGTTATCATCAGGCAATTGCTGGAAAAATGGCTTGAATGAGGAGAAGAAGCGACGTGAATGCCAACCTATCATAAATCGAAGCGGTACCACTTTGATACCATGTAAGATCACCAAAGGCAAGACATGGCACAACTTGGGGTTATCATCAGGCAATTGCTGGAAAAATGGCTCGACGGGTGCTTTTCACCGGGTAATTGCTGGAAAATGGCTTGAGAGGTGCTTTTCACCAGGCAATCGCTGGAAACCTAACAGGGCATGACATGTCACACGCTTGTTACTGGCTAGGCAAGACATGGTCTGACAGGGTTTTGTCACCGGGCAATCGCTGGTAAAATGGCAATGGACCCCACACCCACAATGAATATGTACAGATGTTATAAGTCTACGGTTACCCAAGATCTTCTGCAAGATGAACCTTGTTCAATATCTCATCCAATGCCTGTAATGCAAACTTGTAGCAATCTTGAGATTTCCTCCCTTGCTCCACAACCTGCACACCACGTTTGTACAAATGATCATACATGTGAACTGGGTTATTTATGTCTATAACATTGCATCCATGATCAAGAACATAATTCCGCTGGATGTCCTTTCTCCACCTCGGAAGAATGTACTGAGGTGGGATCTCCTGCATGCCATTCTGGTTTAGAATGCTTAACGCATGCCTACATAAGTACCCTTGAAAGTTGAATAAACCACATACACAAAGCACCTCTCCTTCGGATGTATTGTACATAACCTCATAATCTCTCGTCTCCCTCCTATTTTCTGCAACTTCAGCATGTTCTTTGACTATGTACGTATTGATTGAACCATCAACGCTTCCTTGCCTACTGAAGCACGAGCACATCCCCTCAATTTCACTCTGGAACTTCTTAAATATGTTGTTTGTGTACAGTTTCGAGAGCTGCAACTCAAAATAAATTCTTGATTTCAAAGCAGGAGTCGAATTTCTTGACTCCAAATCAGACAAGGCTTCATCTCGATGATATTTCTGTGAAACTTGATTGTACTCGCAGAGAAAATCTTTCAGTGGAGTACATTTGCGCAAAAACCCCTTGAAGAATGAAGTCATGCCCTCACTTGGTCTAACTGGCAACATTCCAGCCAAAAATGTCTCCTTCAAATATACAGGCACCCACCTTTTACGATCTTCATATAACATCTGGAGCCATTCATTATCCCTTAGTCCATACCGCTGCATCATATCCTCCCAAGCTGCTTCGAACTCATCCGCCCTCAAAGACTTGTAAACTGCTCTAGTCAAAGCCATCTTAATTGCATCATACTCGTGCAAACCTCCCAGTTTCTCAGGAACCTTTTCCAGAATACGTGATAGACAAAGACATAGGGAAGCTCTTGGAAAAACATCTGAAAGAGCAGCTTGCATTGATTCGCATAGGTCAGTAATGATAGCCGAAGGTGGGCGCCCTAATACATATGTAAGCCAAGCCCTAAACAACCATGTAAACGACTCTACAGTCTCGCCTGAAAGTAAGCCACAACCCAAAAGCACCGGGTGTCCATGGTGATTTACTCCAGTAAATACCACCAGTGGAACTTCATATTTTTCTGTCAAACATGTAGTGTCAATCGCAACTACGTCACCGAAATAACCATACGCAACCCTACACCTTGAATCAGCCCAAAACACATTCCGCAGATATCCTTTTTCATTGAAATCCATTACATAAAAGAAGTTTGGACTCATCAATTGCAAATGACAGAAGGAATCGTAAATAGCTTGTGCATCTCCTTGTTTAAGCTTCAATTGGTTGGACTGATCAACACTAATCCCAAATTCTCCATCATCAGAGTACACGTTTCCATTATCCTCTGCATCAACGAGAACTGTTCGAAACAACCTAACTTTTTGAACTTCTTCCGTGCTAGTATCAAGTGGTGGGGGTCTTTTTGTTCCAAGTTTTCCAACTCCCATGGTTTTATGGGATTTATAGAACTTCCCACTAGCCAGACTAATCAGGTGGTTGTGCTCTAGCTCAACTTCGATAATCCTCCACCTTTTGTTGTCCATCAACCTGAACTTCACCATTGCTGGACAGCCAGTTCTTGTTTCTGGTCTTGGCCGGTTCGCCTCACTTTTCTTTTTGAAACCTGCACTGCTGCAGCTTAACTTTCCTCTGTACCGTTCTTTACTCTTTCTGTACCATGTATTACTTACTCTGACTCCAAATCCTTGGTCCTTAGCATAACAATTGTAGAAGCAATAAACGTCATCATAGGATTCAAATTCCATCCCCACAGCAGGAGGAAGAGGGTTTTCTCCTTGAATTACCCCAGTTTGACCAATGTAATCTGCCATCCCACAGTCCCCTTCAATCTCGAATTCATCAGCTTCACCATCGTATGCAGGTTCGCTGTTGAGAGAAACTTCATCCATCTAAAAAGCAATAGAAACCACACAAAAAAAAAAAAGGGAGGGAAAACTTGTAAGCATACTCCTAACAAAACAAAGGCTTCAAATGGAGACCACCATTATAATAAGCATCAACCTTTGTGTGCCAAAGTATTATGAGCTACAGTTTCAAGTTTTGCTTAAAAAACTTAAATGTTACGGCCCGATATGTTTACTTCTCACTATGGAAACTCGTGTTTAGATTATAGAAGTATAACAGCAGCGTTATCTAGCTGGAATAACAGGACATCAGCTGCACACACATGCCCAAGATAATCTTGAACGCGAAAAGATTGTCATAAAGTTTTAGCAGATGTGGAGAGACTGGGCCCATGGAACTGAAGAGATTGAATATGGTCACAATAACATAACAAACAAATTCACAGCAAAAGCACATATTAATATATTATGGATCCTTGTTAGAGTTCCTTCATATGTGGCCTGAGGGAAATCGTTACGAATGTTCAGCTATGGTCTATGTAGCATGGACAAGAACACGGATACAGACACGGACACGAATACGGACACGTGACACGGAATTTTTAAAAAAGAGACACGGACACGGCAGGGGACACGGCAAAAATAAATACAATTAATTACTCTATGCCAATGAAATATAGTTATATGTATAAACATGAAACTCCAATATATATAAACAACTAAACAAGCATCATATATACTTTTAACCCCAAGTATTTGAAAGGATAGACATTTACCCCTCAAAAATTTTAAAAAATTGCATATTTAACCCATACCGTGTCCCAGCCGTGTCCCCCGTGTCCCCCCAAAAAATTAATTAAATTTATAGGACACACCATACGTATTGAGCCGTGTCTCCGTGTCGGACACGGGGACACTCCAGCCTCTAGGAGTGTCGGTGCTACATAGGCTACGGTACTATAGATGGGCTATAAGTTTGATTGAAGGGTTTAATCAGAGATCCTGGATATTTTTCTCCTTCCTTGAAATAAGACTATAAGAGTACTAAAACAGAATGAAGCTCATCTGAATTGCTGATTAGGAATCACAGCAGCAAACAAATTCCACCCATCACTAAGCTAGTAAGCTTTTCTTTCGCTCCTCTTTTCTTGCTATGTCTTCTAGGAACCTCGGTCTCAGAGTGGTAATCAGCATGGGCTGCAAACGACTAAACCATCTAACCGACGCTCTCCCATAATCCCATTCTACCATGCAAACTCATGATAACTCTAACTTCTCATGATCTTCTCATAAATTCATTAGTATTTCTGTACAGTGTTGTCTTGCCCTGTCAATCATACATCTACGGATTCTAAACAGTATTTAGGTAGCATGTACACTAAAGGTAGACGAAGCTCAGCACCTGGTATCCGCATGTGAGAAGAATTTGAAAATAACTCTTAATTGCCCAATCAAAGTTTCAAACTTTGAAGCTTTACTCATCGACTTTTTCTCTTTTTGTAATACAGCAAGTTCAAACTTGCCAAGATTAACATGAAAGTCATACTGCATGTACCATTCTTTCTTCTTAAGATGCTATTGTTTTCCATAAAAGCATGAAAAAAATGAAAAAAAAACATAACCAACACATTAGGTGTCAACTTTCCTATTTTCGTGAAACAAAATTAGCCATACAAACACAAATCAAACAAGTTATTCAAGACCTAAGTCACATAATGTGCTTGCTTCAGCCAGAGCGCAACCATAAAGGCTTCTTAAAAAAAAAATCCAAACAACTAACATTCACGAGAGCAAGGATTGAGAGCGCGACCAAAAGGTCCTACTGAAGAATTATATTAAGTTCAAGACTACTGTGATTGATGTCCATTATGAAAGCTGAGAATAACCATATCAAATAACAAACCTGAACGGCTGAGAGAATCTCCTCAAAAGGAGAATCAACACGAACATGAAAATCAGAGATAAACGCTAAATTTAAGGGATTAAACTTAGCTCCTATGCCCAAATTTAGGCTATTTGAACCACACATACAAATTGAGTAGTATATAACGATTATACGTATATAACAATTGATTAGTCAAAAGAAAAAACGGGATTATTACCTTTTCAAGGAAAGGAAGAGGCGAAACTATTGGGTGATTGATATGAATTTGAACGGCGATCTCGCCGGAGGGTCGTCGGGAGAGGAAACGTAGTAACGGAAATGCCCGCGTAGCTACGGAGTGTACAGAAAGCCCTATACCTCCTATGGTTTATTTAGCAATATAATATCGATTTTAGGCCCTGACTCATCCTTTTTAACGGTAAGTCTAGGGGTACAGAAAGCGCTCGGGATCCACTTGTAGGTTCCACACAAGTGATCCGAATCGTTAATTCATCTTAAAACATTTTTTCGAGTGGTCCCGCGAAAAGTCGGCTCAATCCAACTGCATAAGTAGTTGATCCAAACTTCACTTGTTTAGTGGGGTTCTGTACCCTAGTCGGGTCCTTTTTTTAATCCATATTTCTGTAAAAATTTGCATAAGAAGCTTCATTTTGGTTATGATTATGATAGTGTCATTCTTTTTCTTACTTTTTTTTTTAATTTTTAAATTCTACTCGTGAGGCACCGCTACGTGATATCCCAGAGTCTTTTACTACCACACATTGATGTAGGGTCTAAGACAAAGTGTATTGGTCCTATACCAATGTGTGATAAAGAAAGGCTTTGAAAAACGCAGTGGGCGAAGGGAAGTTTAATGTTTTCTTTTAATGTTTTCTTCCCAAATTTGGGTCAAACTAGCACATTAGTTAACAATAAGAAAGTGAAAAGAGGCGGTGAGTAAAAACTAAAAAGAGTAAGGATTTGGATCTCCCATCTTTTGGAAAAGAAAAATGTAAAACTCAAAATGGCTAAACAAATGGGTATGCAATTGGAGATGTATTTTTAATGGTTTTACTCTTATTTGAGGTTTGGGTAAAAAAATGGCAAGAATTAGAGATGCTCTTGTGTGTTTTGTTGTCATGCCACTAGAAAAAATCACTCATTAACAGGGTTGTAAACAAGCTGAACCGAGCTGAACTTCAAGGTATTCGAGCTCGGTTAGTTCAAAACTACTCTTCCATTTTATGTGCTCTTCTCAGTGTTATAAAAACTTGACTCCGTAAAATACAGAACGAAATCTTGCACTATATATAAGCACATTGAAGACTTTATCACAAGATTTTACACCTCAAAAATGACTGCTAAAAGCTATACATGTTTGTCTGCAACAAGACGAACTTTATTCAAAGACTCCTTGAACGCTTGCCAAGCAACCGTGTAATGATCTTGCGATGTCACGCCTTCCTCGACAACTTGCATCGCTCGCCGATACAAGTGATCGAACCACTGAACCGGGTTTGAAATATCGATAGTATTGGACCCAATATCCGGTATGTACATCCGCTTGAAATCCTTCCTCCACCGTGACAGAATATACTGAACTGGAATTTCCTCCACAGCATTGTAGTTCAGAACACACAATGCATGTCGACACAGATAGCCTTTGAAGTTGAAACAACTGCAAATGCATCGAACTTCCATTCCTGCTTTATCGTACATTACTTCGAAATTCCTTACCCCTCTCATACAGCCATCGTCCTCCCGTTCCTTGACCATGTACGTGATGATTGGCCCGTTAGCGTGAACTTGTGTTACGCTTAAACAAGAAGCCATCATCTCCACCTCCTCTTGAAACTTCAAGAATAATTCTTTAGTGTACAGTTCTGAGATCTGTAACTCGTATGGACAACTAGTTTTTAGCGTGGGACTTGATTCTTTAGACTCGAAATCGTCAAGAGTTTCCTTAAGACACTTTTTTTGTACAACTAATTCGTACAGGTCTAAAAACTCTTTCAAGGTGGTTTGTCTATGGACGTACCCATCAAAAAATGGGATCATGGACTCACCCAGTTGAGAACTGAACATTCCTGCAAAAAAGGTGTCTTTTGAGTAAACGGGAGCCCACCGCTCTCGATCTTCATATAAAGTCCGAAGCCACTCGTGGTCTCTGATCCCAAAACGTTGGAATACATCCTCCCAGGCTATTTCAAATTCATCCACTTTTACACAGCTGTAAACTGTTCTACTTAATACTGTCCGGAAAACCTCAGATTCCTGTAATTCTCCTAAGTTATCGAAAATACTTTGCATGACAAGAGACAAACACAGCCGATGGTGAGCCCTAGGGAAAACCTCCGCGATAGCAGTTTGCAATTCCTTACACTGGTTTGTGACGATGGTTTGAGGAGGACGTCCCAACATACAAGTTAACCATGCCCTCAATAGCCAAATATATGTTTCTAGGGTTTCATCCGCGAGTAGACCACAGCCAAGCAAAATGGACCGCCCGTGGTGATTTACTCCGATTAATGCCAGAAGCGGAATATCGTATCCATTTGACAAGCATGTTGTGTCCAGTACAACCACATCGCCGAAATAACCATATGCAGCCCTCGACCTAGAATCAATCCAAAAAACATTCCGCAAATGGCCCTCATCGTTGAGATCCATCACATAAAAAAAATTAGGGTTAGTCAGCTGCACACGGCAAAAGTAATTGTACATGACTTGAACATCTCCTTTTTTAAGCTTCAAGCGCTTCGACTGATCAACTTGGTTACTCGTCTCTCTTTCACTTGAGCTTCCATAACCCACAGTATCTGCAACTGGTGTTCTATACAACTTGATAGTTCTCACTTCCACCTCAGGGGGCTCCAATTTTCTTTTCACCCCGGCATCCACCTTCTTGTGGGACTTGGAGTTTTGTGCCCTTTCAGGATCGAATAGATGGTTGTGTTCAAGCTTGATTTCATCCACCCTCCATCTGTTGGATTCCACCAACCTCAATCTTATCATTGCAAGACACCCTGTTCTAGTTTCCTTCCTTCGACTGCTGGCTTCTTTTACTGTCTTGAAACCCTCACAATTGCAACAGAGTACTGCACCACGCTTCTCTTTGCTGTTGCGTTTTGTCCATGAAGATTTAACCCTAATGCCAAACCCCAGCTCCTTGGCATAGCAATTATAATAATGATAGGCGTCGTCATATGACTCAAACTCCATTCCCACAACTGGTGGAGGATAGCCCTTTCCTTGGGATACACCATTTTGATCATCGATTGTTATTGTGCCACGATCTCTGCCATTCTCTTGGTAACTTATGTCGAGCACTTGATCACTGTTGTTTGCATTGTGGTTGCTATCAATTTCAAGCACTTGCCTGTGGTTTTCCTCATCGTTGCTTCCAAACTCAAGCACTTGCTCACTATAGTTTCCAAGGTCATTGCTTTCAAACCCAAGAACTTGCTCAGCCGTATCATCAAAGTCGGTGCTTTCAATCCCAAAACCTTGTTCACCGTCAATTTCATGCTCACTGCTCTCTTCCTCAAGCAGTTGGTCGCTGTCTTCAGAACCTTCTGCAATCTGGAGTGAGAAACAAACAGCCAAATGTTAGATTATCCATTTTTCAGGCTAATGAAAACAAGCCACCAAATCCTCACTGCTAGTGATTAACGAAATCAATAAAATCAAACACAACTAGCGACCGACAATATGATTAGCGAATGCTAACAACCAACTAGCAAATTACACAAACAAGAAACGGAAATGTAGCAGTTTGGCTTGACAATGAACTTCCGGATTCGATTTTGACAATAGGGTGAATGGGTGACTTTGACAATGAATTGATAAAAGGCACAGAAGTGTATTGATCTGGTTACCAACATATATTAAACTAGTACGAGTCACATTGCCGGTTGCCCACAACGCACCACATGAGATCTTCTGTTACCATTTATTTTGTAATCCGCAGAAGTATTTTCTCAATTGAGTAAACTACATATTATTGCAATCAACCAACTGGAAGATACGTGTCCAAAACAAGTTATACGGTAATGCTCTAGTAGTTTGGAGTGTTCCCGGAATGTCCAAACCAAAAACGTTAAGAAAAAAATAACACACTTCATATGTGAGCACGGATACGCGTTTGGAGAGTGTTGGTGTCTATGAGGACTTCGACGAAGTGTCCGTGCTACGTAACTGGCACCTAATTTCCACATTATCATAAAATTGTTTATCAGATCCCTACAACCTAATCAGTTCATTGTAGTGGAAAATGGAAATGCATCCATCATACTGTAAATCTATTACTCCTTCAAACTTCCAGTCATCAGAGAAACCATACAAGGTGACAAACAAGATCAACAACTCAGCTCAAACGGTCACAGATTAACCGAATGTAACAACGAAAAGAGAAAAATGCAACCTTTGACTTAAAAACCCTAGCAAACAGAGGCTGTGGAGGACTGATAATCTCAAACAGATAGTACAGAACGCAGAAGAAGGAGGGGAAATCAGGAATAGAATTGAGAAGACTTACGGCGATATCGAGATCTTGGGTAGGAGATAAGTCGACGGCGGTCAGAGAAAACCCGCTTCGCCGATCATGGTCGTGCAGGCCCTTGCAGGGTGTTGTGTCAAAGCCTGAGAGGTTAGTTTTACCCTGCTACTCCTTTGCCTTATTGCCAATTTGGTCCCTGGGGTTTTAGGAATTTGAAAACAGTGGTATGGAAGTTTTTATTGTCAGTCGAGTTTTCCGTTTTTAGCACAAATTGCTGAAAGTCAATTTTCTATAAAAATGCTAAAATCAAATTTGTTTCCGATTAGCTAAAAGCTAAGTCGCTAAAAGTTTTTCTCTTACATACTCTTCCGGCTAAAAGCAAGCACCTTGGTGCTTTTAACAAATGAAGTATGGGGTGCTAAAAGCTTTTGATATTGGCAAACGAGAAACTCACCCGTAGCCCAATGTCCAAATCACATGAAGATAATTGTTTTTTTTTGTTTTTTTTTTTTTTTTTGGGGGGGGGTAAATGAAGTTTAGGTATTGTTTAAAATGTTTGAAACAGGAAGAGAAAATAAATTTATTTAGAGAAAGTACTAATTATTTTCATTTCTTTGCTTTTTGCACAGAGAAGAAATAAAATTTGATTTTTATTGTTTATTTTTTATTTTTGTATCAACCTTTTAGACTTTAATTGAACTCACCAATATCTTTCAAAAATAAATTAAAAATGAGATAATTATATAATCATCCGTCTTTTAACATTATTTAGATTTTCATCCCCCTTATTTTACGAGGTTATGTTTTCATCATTTTCAATTGTAAAATACCTTATCTACCCTTATTTAGTGATAAATATGAATATACATATATTATTGCCTAATTAGGTGGGATATAGTTTTCCTAATTAGGTGGGATTTTGTTGATTATTTAAAAATGAGAAAGGGAGAAGTTCAAATCTTTGTTATCTCGGATAAAAAAAAAAATCTTTGTTATCTTCTTCTTGAAACTAACGAAAAATAATAATCTTTGTTATATTCTTCTTGAAACTAACGAAAAATAATAATCTTTGTTATCTTCAGTCATGGTAAAAAATATATGTTCAAACGTGGTAAAATAAACAGAACATGGTAAAAAAATATAGCATGCCTTTAAAGAAACATGGTAAAAAAATGTGTGGCATATGTTGTCATTTTTTACCATGTTTGCTGAACATGGTAATTAATAATAATGGTAAATTTTACATAATTGACACACTAGGAATCATGGTAAAAAAATACGTATATAATAGTGAGTATAATTGACATGATCCATCGTAAATTTAATTAATCCGATTCATTACCCTAGAATCATGGTAAAAAATATGTCCCTACTAGTAAACATGGTAAATTCGATTGAAGATAAATTGGTTGTACTACACATTGAATATATCGACGACCATGGTAAAAGCTCAAAAAATCATTTAATTCCTTAACACACGCATCGTTAACATCAAATGTAACTAACTAAAAAAATCAATGAAGAATTGGGACTCGGACTCCCGTTAGGATTTGAAGCCGCCGGAGACGGCGACCGTGACGGCAACGGCGACTTAGACGAGGTGAGCTCTGTCTGCTTCAAAGGAGAATCTTGGCCGCCGTTGATTTTTATGACTACTTCTTCTGGTTTGCGGTCGCTCTGGGCCATGGGATCGTCTTGTTGGTGCAAGAGGATGTGGCGTTCTTCCGGTGATTTGTTGGGATTTGATGGTTTTTCTCAGTTTGTCCATTTCAGTCGAAGAAATACAGAGAAGATATAGATTTGGGAAAAACGGTTAATGGCAGGATACCATTATCCATAGATTTTCAAAGCCAATTTGAAGACACCAAAAAAGGGATCAAACTTCCAGGAAGCGTAATATCAGGATTGATAATTATCCCAAAATCCCTTAATTGTAGGAAAGGACCTCAAAATATTAAAATTGATCCACTTTTCTCCCCTCCTATATGCAACATTCATTTTAGTCCTCAGTTTTTTAATATATATATAATAAAGGGCAATTTTGGGTTTATTTGAATGTCGGGATGAAAACATAATTCCAAAAAAAACACAGGATTAAAACATAATTTCAAGGTGTCTAGAGTATGATTATTTAAGTGACCCATTAAAAATTGATCCCACAAACAGAATGGAATTTATTATCCAAATTATATATATATTTGATGCTTCGGATGAAAACATCTCAAATTGCTAAGGCTCTGTTTGGAAGTTAGGAAAAAAAGAAAAAGAAATAAATTAAGTTAGAATGAAATTGGACGGAAATTGAGTAGAAATTGGAAGGAAAGTTAAATCGCAATTTGAAATTTTCTTCACTTTTTTAAGAAGCAAAGAGGGAGAATTTTTTTTAAGTTTTCTCTTTTTTTTTCCACAAGTTTTAAAGAGAGCCCGCGTCTTAGAAAACGTAACTTGAGAGCAAAAGTTATAAAGTCTTAAAGTGCTCTTTACTGGTAAGAATACATTCTTATCCATCAAAAAATACTTTTATTGTCCGTTCATTGGGCAGATAGTAGAATTACATGTAATGAAAACAAATTCTCCTAACCGAAAACAATGATGTGATTTAGCAAATACCGTGCAACTCTCAGTTGAGTGGTGTTCGTTACATTTGAAAAGGAATGGCTCGGGCTCTTCTCTCTCCTCCTCCTCTCAAACTCCCACCCTCCTCCTCTTCATCAACCACTCACCTTACCATCAACACCGCCACCGCCACCACCGGCCGCATATACTGGAGGACAAGTAGAAGACCAACCAGCTTCGTCATTGCCAAAGCATCGGAGAAAAACGACGCGAAAAGCGAAGACAAGACGCCGGAGTTCAATCCTTTCGGCTTCGTCACCGACAATCCCTCGAGTCGAAGCGCCATTCAGCTTCCCGCGAGCCCCGCAGAGGACGGCAACGTCGGCCAAATGCTCTATGTAAGTCATTTCGCATTTCAATTTTGTTGTCAGTGTTCCAGCTCAGTTTCTATGCTGAAGATATTAAAGCGAATTTTGGTTTACGTAATAAGCTTTGATATTCGAATGGTAGTGAGTCTAGTGACATGACATCGGTAGGTTTAGGCCTGGATTAGGCGTTTGCTTGTCACGTTCGAAACGGCGGTGGCAGAGCCATGATTTGAACCTCAGGTTGCACCCAAAAAGACCAATATACTTCCCCCATTCCAAAAAGAAAAAGTCTGATCCGTCAGACTTTTTGAACCAAAATGCATTTTTTAAAGTTCTCAATTTGCAAACAAGACAATCTTTTTGGGTTAGAGAATGGTATCTGGGTACTCCTTTCACCATATGGTAAATCAGGTTAGTCTTGCAGCGAAAAATTTATGTTTGTCAACATTGATTGAAATGCAGTTGCTGTAAATTCAGTATAAAGAATTATTCTTGAGGGGTGTAAAATTGTGAAGTAATCCAAGTCAGTTAAGGCTTCAGTTGTTGTAACTTTGAAATGCCATAGTTTATCTCATGCAGCTGACATCAAAGGTGGTTATAGTTTGAATTTGCTACTATATTTAGTTTAGTGTGATTCATGAGTTAGAGAATGGTATCTGGATACTCCTTTCACCATATTACACTACGATTTTGACTTCTATGGTTTTGAATTCTAGAGGATAGAAGACAAAGGAAAGGATTTCGGCTCTTACATCAAATCTGGGGGTTTTAGATGGTTTGTGAGAGAAACAGGTAAACTTCTCACTGCCAACACTATTTACTTCCTTGGGAGTATTTTTGACAATCATAGTTTTGACCTGCAGGATCACGTGAGAGCAGCCGTGGAACCATTATTTTCCTTCATGGAGCTCCGACACAATCTTACAGCTATCGAGTTGTTATGTCTCAGGTGCTTTGCCAATTTTGGTTATGGCGGTTCATAATTTACATGTATTTACGACTGTAGAAATGGCACTGACCATGGTGCTGAGCATTGAGAATTTATGTTTTCCATGTTTTTTCCTGTTCTAGTCACCAGTAATTCAGCCTCATACTTACGCTAGCAGCAATATCCATCTGGGGTGAATTTGAAATTGCATGCATAAGAAATCTACTCAAATAAGAAATTAATGTTGATAGCTTCTTGAGTTAGTAGTTACGAATTCAATGGCGTGAACAGTCCAGGACTATGAATTAAATGCTAAATGAGTATGCCTTGATGCTGTTTACTTTTTCTTATGATGATCTACCGACTTTGTTGTCTCTTCGGGGATTCTTAGAATTCGGATAGTGAAATCAAATTTCATTCTATCACCAGATGACAGATGCTGGATTCCACTGCTTTGCACCTGATTGGATTGGCTTTGGTTTCACTGACAAGCCACAGCCAGGATACGGGTTTGACTATACTGGTTCGTGATTTCCTGCAGAATATGGTACCTAAATGCTGTTGGGGATTCAATAAGGAATGATTTGTCAAATTTCAACGTTTTTTCTGTGACAGAAAAGGAGTTCCATGAAGAATTTGATAAGTTACTAGTAGCACTGGACGTCAAATATCCTTTTTTCCTGGTAGTTCAGGTTCGAGCAAATTGGGATGAACTGATAACTTATCAGTAGTTATTATTGATGATATATATCTGAAATCAATATCTTGGTCATGCTACAATTTCTATTACTGCATCTGAAATCATCCCATGTTTGCAATTGGATATAGTTCATATAATAGTTCCAACTTCCAAAGAGTAAATCACTTGTGAAGGTGTGCTATCACACTCAATAACCAAATAATTTTTTACTTCCACATTCTTCGTGCAGGGATTTCTTGTAGGTTCTTATGGGTTAACATGGGCCTTGAAAAATCCTAGTAAAATAACGAAGCTTGCAATTTTTAACAGTCCATTGACAGTTTCATCTCCAATTCCCGGACTGTTTCAACAACTCAGGTTCATTTTTATAACCTTCTGCTTGCTCTTTAGTAAATTAGATTCACTAAACCATTAGGAGTAAGCTTATAGTACTATGATTGTAGGAGTTTATCTCCTTTACAAGTCAGTCGTATGCATAACTTGAAATTATACTGCTTCTGTCACCTTGCTATGGTTCTATTCTTTTTTCCTGCTTTGACCTCTGCTGTTTTCCATTCTGTTTTAACATGTTCTCGCTCTTTTCTTTTTCCAGGGAAAAATTAAAGTAACTCTCTCTCTCTCTCTCTCTCTCTCTCTAATATATCACTGGGCAGAAATTTTTTTGGATTGGCAAAAGTCAGTATTGTTAGAATAGTTAAATTAGCACCTTGGAAGAGGAGTTGAACTCCTAACCTCCTTTCTCCTAGCACCTAAAGTGCACTCCTAATGCCGTTGGGCCAAAGGCTTCTTGGCTCGTTGGACACAGATTTACTGATCTGTTTTTCCTGGAAAGAGCTCCACTTCAAGATGAAGAGTCAAACTTCAGTAATTTATGTAAGATTCTTAAACGGCAGTTTCATTAAATCATCAACTTATAACAAGCACCAAAATCCTCTCGGATATCAGGTTGCCTGTATAAATGCATCAATTTGGTGTGTTGTCATGCATGGAAATCAAGATCTCTGTATCTAGGTAATGCAACTGGTGGGGATCAAGAGAAGGAATGTGGATGTAATTAGGTGCAAGAGATTAAATAAGTTGGTATTTTTAGGTAGTGTGGGTCAGCAGTTGGCCATTGAGAATGTACTTCATGCATCTCATAGGGGTGATCTAGTAAAGAATTTGTGAGTCTTTATCTAGCAGTGATATGTTTCTCTGATACTTTCCATGAACTGAAAATTCTACATCTCCATGCACTTTTCTTTTACTTTCTCTCCAATTTCACGTTGCCTTGGCCCCTACATGTCCTTTGCTGTCTGTATCTTCATGTCTTATGTAAAAATGTAAATGAGTTCCATCCTCTTGTTATATAAACATCCATTTGACGTGGTAATACGTGAGATTATGGTGCATAGTTCCATTCGAATCCCCGTTTGAAGGATGAATGGTACCTTTATTTTTTCCATCTAAAGTTGTAATTTTCTTGATAACTTTGGTTTCACCTGTTACTTCATATTTCCCGAATCTCTCGAGTAGTATCATTTTGGATGAGATATAATCATTTAGTTTTTGGCATTGGTAGACCGATGCAGCTTCATTAACTTCCAGAACATTTACTCGTATTATTGTGTTTAAAAATTGTTCTTTTTACTACCTTAAGTGATGAAATTGAATAGAATGTACAAGTGATTGGCATGCTTGGCATGACACTTTATTTTCTTACCATCTAAACTTATCAAGAGCATTGTAGTTGTGTTTGCTTGGACTAATCATTTCTTTCATTTTTTTCCCAGAATTCCTCTCTTTGGTGAATTTACATGCCAGAATGCAATAATTGCTGAGCGCTTTATTGAAGCAGGTAGCCCGTACGTATCTAAAAGTGCTTTTTGACTTCGAAAGTTGTTACAAGTTCTAATTTTCCTTCTGATAAATGTACAATATCCTTCCTCAATTTCTACTGTTATGAATAACCCTTTGTTGTATGTTATCTCAAATTCCCAACTTACTATAGAACAAGAAAAAAATTCCTGAATTGTGCTTAAGCAAGGTTTATGATAACAACTGGCAATTGGTTTTAATGTGCACCGAATTGTACTTAAGCAACGTTTATGTCTTGGGAATATTATGCTACTGCCTTTGTGGTAACAATTGGCGTTTTGTATTATGAATTTGTAAATATCATGATAAATATCTGTCGTTTGTTGTTATTGAAGAGAAGAATTTATGGTGAGGCGTTTCAATGTTGCTCAGATATTAACTACTGCTTTCAAGCTGCGAATATTTGCGCTTCTCCTGATTATTGCCTTCAGTACTATTTCTTAGGCTCTGTGTCATGCAAAGAAAAATCATACTACAAGCCTTCAGAAGGTATCATTTGAAAAAATTCATTGGTGTTGGACTAAACATGTGTCAAATACCTTATGTAGCATTTGGTAAATATTTACAAACCATGTTAATTTGCTTCTCGTGTATGGAAAAATGAAATATGAAACAACGCCAATGTCATTTGTTTGCATAATCTGTAGAAAATATGTACTCTAGATACTTATGTTAATCTAACAACATGATTACTCTCCTAACAGTTATGTCCTGAAGGTGGAGAAGGCTGATGTGTATCGCTTACCATATTTGTCAAGTGGGGGGCCAGGATTTGGTTTGTAGCTCTATCTTAACACTTTAATGATACATGGCACATGATACATAGTTTTGTCTGCATGTATCTGTAAGTTTCTGCCATTAACTATGAATGATATTAACAGAGAGACTGAATTTGGGTTTTGGGTTAATAAACTCATCTTAAAAATATATCCATTTGATAATGTATTCTATTTGTCTAGCACTTCCTTTTTCAACCGTTGCTCATCGAAATCTAATTGCGCTATTTTTTGAATAATCGCTGAGCTGAGTAATTTATCTTGGTTCTGATGACCATTTGGTGATTCCATAAAATATTGGCGCGTGACAATGGATTATTGCACATCTAGTGCCCACAAATAACTGTGAAACATCGATAGTCCATGTGCTTTCGAAGCTATTAAAGGGAAGTTCCTTGACTAGCTCAGCTGGTATGGACTTGTAAAATTAGCTAGAAGTGACATTAATTGCTCGAAGAAAATGTTGTCTGTTCATTTTTTCCGAAAAAAATATAATTTTTTTTTCTGGATGGAAAATCCATTGCATTTCCTTGAGCTCGTGATCTTCCTTTTTTTACGGCATTATTCATCGTAAAATGTTTTTTTGCTAGATTCACATTACCTGTAATTTCCAAATAGAGAAGTTGATGGTTAGTTGGCATGTCTTGGCATGGAAAAACCAATAATGCACTCTACCCACAAAACTTTGTTGAATTCTGCTTAATTCTTCTTGAATGTAAGCCCTGTTTTTGTCATGACTCATGAGGTTAGTTGTTGCTCATAGACATGGTGAGAATGTCTTGTGGGGGTTGGGGAGTTAACAAGGAGAAGGAAAAAAACGTGTCACCTTGAGGGGCTATTTTGATTAAAGGAGACAATTGTATTTTATATTGTCAAGCTACAAAAACAGAAGTTTTTGTATGTCGTTGCAAGAAATGGCTGATAAGTTGTGTGAACTACACTAGAGAATTTAGATGCCTGTTAAAAGGTTCATTATTCAATCTTATTATTGTTAAAAGTCATCATCCATTGGAAAGGACATATAGCAGATTTTTGAACTCATTGTATTTTTGGAAGGAGAGTGAAAAGAGGCATAAAATTAAACGTGCTTCTTGTGTTTCACTTTGTTAGTTCGCTGAATGATCATATAAACAATACTGCATGTTAAAAATCAATTTGCATCTTTCCGGCTAAATTTTTTCAAAGATTTGAACCATACAGAGATGGTTTTTTAGTGAGGTAACTACATTCTTCCAGTTCGTAGTTAGCAGTCAAGTTGCTAATGTATGGATACCAATGACTTTAAGCATAAGCAAGCGAGTTAAAAATCTTATTTTCAACAGTGTGATGTTTCAGCTCTGCTTGAAGCTGCAAGAAAAGCCAACTTCAGAGGTCTCTCAAGCCAAATAGCAGCTGGTTTTGGATCCGGAAGGTATGAAATTACGAGCAACCAAGATTTTGTTGTGCATACCGAGGTGTATAATGCTTTTGTTGTAAAATATACTGTTTTATTACTTTGTTGATTTGAAGCAAGCAAGACAGATGCTGCCATGTTCACATGGCACTACCATTCTTGAGCAAAACATTCTATGAACCAACGTATTACATGTTAGGACATCGATAAATAAACAAAAAGAATAATTTCCCTGAGGCAATTTTTATTGGTGTTAACATTAATGGCATTCAAGTTCGATGAAACTGAAGAAAAAGAGTTTTGTCAGTTTTTGCTTAACTTCAAGGGAGAAGTGGACCACAAAGTTTCTGTTTTTCCTTCTTTGGTTGATTTATTGTGGCTACCAGTGGATGAAGCACAACACTGCTGATTATGGCCTCTAGTGCAAGCATTAGAGCATTATTTCTATCCATTAAGGTCAAAGATGGTACGAGCAGTTAAACGTGGGAGCGCCAGCAATCATAACTGAACTTAAATGGTCTGTCAACATTCAACCTGTAAGTCATCATATCCATGTGTACTAAAAATTTGGGCACATGGGTTGTCACAACCATTTACCCTTTGCAACATTCTAGTCAATAGGATCCATTATCCATGTTACCTTGGAGATTATAGTTTTAACAGTTTTGTAGTGTAAACAACACTTGGACGAAAACTTGATGCCGCTAAACCTGCATTCTTCTTCTGTTCTTGGATTGTTAAAAATTGACTTCTTCATATCAACTGGGTTAAGATGTTATCTATCTTACCTTGGTGATTATAGTTATCTGTTTTCTTCTGTAAACAACACTTATGCAAGCTACCCGCAATGCTTAAAGAAATTTATGCTGCTAACCCTACATTTTTCTTCTGTTCTTGGACTGTGGAAAATTGGCTTCTTCACATCAGCTGGGATAAGCCCATATTAGTTGCCTGGGGAATAGCTGACAAGCATTTGCCTCAGTCAGTGGCAGAAGAGTTTCAGAAAGGAAACCCTTCTAATGTCAAGCTCAAGCTTATAGAAGGTGCAGGCCATATGCCACAAGAGGATTGGTAAGTCAATCCATTCCAACTTTACGATCAGCTGACATAACTTATAACACAGTTTCAATTTCTGACCAGTATATCGCTTTAACAGGCCCGAGAAAGTTGTGGAGGTTTTGAGAGTGTTTTTCTAGTTTCAACAATCATCGGGTAAATCACCATTGTACATTCAAAGTTAATCTCGTGCAAGTATTTTCTTTTGGTTGAAAGGTGCGGGATGCTTATCATGCTTTCTCCATAGTATAAATATTGTTTAATTACAATTGTTCTGAATTAAACAGGGTATTCAATTAATTCATCGGTTCATGTACTTAGTCAAGTGACTGAAAAAAATGAATCTTCCCACACAAATTGCATCATTTCTCATAACTAGTCAAACAATGAAATCCAAGAAGCTACCATTCTATTAGTGGAGCCTTAAAGTTTTGTTCTATCGTGCAGCCATAAGTTAACCCTCAATAAGTGAAAGTCTTGATTTGTTTCAATTTTGGGCTTTAAACTTCCGCCGTAAAGATTGAAAAAGCCACTGTCTATTGAAGAGTAGAAGGCTTGGGTGAAGAATTTCTCGCATTTTTTGGATAAGTAGAAGGCTTGGGTTGGGTAAAAGAGTGGGGTTGAATCAGTCATGAGGAAAACAAAGAAAGAGATGGTGCAGTTATTTTTCAGATAATCTAAATTTCTGAGCTTCTGGAATTGGATTCCCGAGTTTAGCAAATTCGACTTTACAAGAAAAGGTTAAGAAATGGTTAATTTTTGTTATCAGTTTCCATATCGCTTTCAGATTTCAGAAAAACATCGCTTTCAAATCTCCATCAAGTTTTCGTGTGTAAACCTGCAAATTCAAATGCCAATTTCGTATTGCCAAACAAGTTTACGGTCAAATGTGTGTAACACCACTATTAAGTTTTAAATCTGAGTTTACGGTCAATTTCCAAGCCTTTTGATTTCTCCCAATCTGATTTAAGTCAATTTCCAAGCCTTTTTGATTTGTGCTCCCCCATTTCCAATGGAAAGAATTGATAACTCTGTGCAAGTGACCCATTCCAACCTTTTATTTTGTTTGGGTTTGGAGGTCAAAGGTTGTCCTCAAGTTAATCTCTGGAGGCCAACTTACGCGCACCTCAATTAATCTCCTTTAGTGGGCTCTGCGGGAAGCTCTTGCAGCCTAATCCCAAGAGGCTGCCAAGTTTCCCCACATCCCTCACCAATGTGTTTCATCTCCCCCATCTTTGTTTCTCTTGTTCTGGTTTTTCTCCCGGTAGATTTCCTTAGTTTGGTGTTGTTACCAGTTTGGCTTCCCCAGATCCGTGGGTGATGGTGGTGGGTAACAAATTTCTTAGTTTGTTTGGTTCTTTTCTTTTCTTTTTCTCTATTTTTGTGGTGTGGACTCCATCGATGCTTATTGTTAATCTGATTTAAATATGGACAATTCGTAAGGAGCTTCCTCTCCTTCCTTCTCGACTCACACTAAACTTGCCTTCGAGCCAGTTTGCTTGTGCATCCAATTTGTTTGCGTCATGTAGTATGTGCTAGAGAGCTTGAAGCTCACGTCAATACAATGAAGATAGTTCTATTTGCTTTATCCTATGTTGTGAGGATTGTTTTAATTAGATTTTTATCATTGTATTTTGGATGGAGTGCTTTGTAAGTGCCACTTGGCTTTATTGAATGTGAACATTTTCTCCTGATGAAAAAAAGAAAGAAATTGGGCCCCACCTCTTAACATCCCACATCCCATTCTCAAATCCCCATTACAAACATGTCCCAACTGAACTGTCAGATTTGAAGTGCTGGACTTGCCAAGACATATGCCCAAATAGATCTCTTGTTGTGGTGTACATCTTCATGCCAAGAAACTTGAGACTTGAGTCATCATCTAGTCAAAGTTAAAGATAACAACCATAGGATTTAAGCTTTGGAACGAGAAAATATTATTCAAATTATTTCGTGAGTGTTCTATATAAATTTAAAAAAAAAGTGTTATTTTGAATCCAAATTTGTATTTATTTCTCCCTTATCGTTAAAGTTGAATATACCTTCCATCGCCTATCTACAGACGAAGTTGGGATTTGGAGGACTGAGGCAGGTAAGAAAGGTATGAAAGTTGAGCGACTTTCAATTGAGGATTAGTGGGACTCGAACCAATATTAAAAACAATAAGATAGGAGTTCAAACGGGCTAACACAAAGAAGAGAATTATTGCATGGAAGTGCTAGTGTGGGACGATCCAAAATGGTATATCTTCGCTTTAAGACGATAAATTTAGCAATTCAAAAAGGTCTTCCAAGTTTTATAGAAGTCATAAGTTGAAATCTAGAGAGGGTGACTATTTAAACATTTAAACTAGAGGTGGCAATGTCTAACCCAACCCATGAACCCAACCCAACTTGCCCACTTAAGAGCATCCTCATCAGGATTGCTACTTTGGCTTTGAAGCTAAACTACCGAGTAGAAGTGCAAGAACTGCAAGAAAATTAGCCTCGCCACTTCCTTGAGTCAAAATATAATTGCTACAGTGTCTTTACTTCCCCAACGAGTCACTGTTCATGGGTTAGCCTTTTTTATATATTTTTCTTCTTCCTGATGCGTCAGAAATGGGCAGAAGAGAGAGAGGGAGGGGAAGAGGGAGGGGGGCGGGGTTGAACACGTGGCTAGTCTTTGTTGGGGGAGAACATTGAAATGACTAACGGGGGGTCCACTCACTGCACCGAGGGAACATTTTAGCCTTTTAGGGAGAATTTTTTTTTTTTTTATAGATTTGAGGGGAATAGTTTAATAAAGTAAAGTTTGGATAGAGAGTGATTTTTTTAGTTTTTGATAAAGTGGCTTGCTAAATTGTAAAATGTGTTTTTGTAGTTAAATTTGGTCCAAAATTTGTTGAGGCTGATGAGGATGCTCTAACCCAACCCAATTTGCCCATATTGTAATATAGGTTATAAATGGGTCAACCCACAGTAACCCATCCCATATGTACATGGGTTTAAAATAAGTTCAAAATGGGTTGGTCCTTGGATGAGTAAATAAGGAGTAAATCAGTTTTCCCTTGGGAAATTCCTCACCGTCTCTCTCTCATCCTATTAATTTTCAATATGAAATGAATTATAATTGCATTACCAGCCAACTCAAGAACCTATAAAGAAACAACATAGTAGATTTTAGAGAGAGAGTAAAAACCCATTCACACTGGTAAAGAACCTAATTGGGTCTCCTGATCTAATCACCACATATAACTGAAAATCGGGATCTAGGAAACATAACCCCAACAATAATAGTTCGATTATAATAATTTTAGATCGGCTCATCTCATAAACAAATTAAGCTTTGGTCTATTTTTAAACTTTTTAATTTTCAAGCCAACTTTAAACAATTATCAACTCGGCCCGTTCAGTTATATCAATTATCAATTGCAACAACAATGAACCCGCCCAAACCTATTAAAATCGATATTTTTTTTTTTTTTTGAGAGAGAGGGAAATCGACTCAATTGTCGGAACTCGGTAAAGGTTTCGTCAACAAGTGTTTTAAGGAGAAACCGAGTCCGAATGGTGGAGTTGTGATCAGCTGTCGCAGCATCCACTCATATCTTCATCAGCACCGTTGGATTCGATATCACATTCGTCGCCCCCGTTACATTCTCGATTGGTCGGAGTTTATATGACGAAGAAAGTGAAATAGAAATTGAAGATGAAATTTGCAAATAACGAACTGATTCACTTAGAGAAATAAATGCTAAATTAGCTTCTGGTAATTTGAAAACATGATGGCTGGGTGGTGAGGAATTCGGGAATTGAAAACAGAGCAGAATAAATTGTGTTTGGAATAGAGCAAAAACAAAACAAAAAAACGGGTTGGGTCGGATTGGGTTGGGTTTGACTAGACCCATATT
Organism: Vaccinium myrtillus; assembly: GCA_016920895.1. Classification (NCBI taxonomy): domain Eukaryota; kingdom Viridiplantae; phylum Streptophyta; class Magnoliopsida; order Ericales; family Ericaceae; genus Vaccinium; species Vaccinium myrtillus. The sequence continues at coordinate 5,104,676 of CM029278.1, forward strand.
CAACCCACCCATATTCAACCCGTCCATATTCAACCTATAACCCATATCAACCCACTCAAACTCAACCCAACTCACCCATTTGCCACCTCTAATTTAAACTAACAGTACTAGATCATTTACACTCTCTTTTTTTTTCCTATCAAAATCATTGCACTCTTGGGAAGAAAAATTCATTAATGATTTAAGAAATCCGGAGCAATGGGATGAGAGAAGGCTCCAGAGAGAGAAAGAGAGAGAGGCCGAGAGGTGTGAAGCCACTCCCTAGGGTTTTCTATTGCACACTCCCTAGGGTTTTCTATTGCACCTCACTTGGTTTTCGGCGACCCCCCCATGGCGGCATATCTTCTCTCCTCTTCCATTGGCAGCCAAAACCCGATTTTTGGGCAAAGGGGGAGCCAGATCTGGGGATTCTAGATCCGAACTTCCATCATCGGCGGCGGCGTGACAACTCCGGCGAAGTCTTTGGCGACTTTTCTGTTTCTGTATTTTCAGTATTTTTCATTTTTTTTTTTTGCCTTTTTTTTGTAGGTTTTTTTGGTAGGTTGTATTAGGGATTCCATTTATTGGGTTGAATGGAATTCTTTCTTCTGGTAAAGAAATCCGGGAAAAAAATCTAACATGAATTCTCGCTTCAAATTGTTAGTATAAAATTTTAAATGCTTATGATCAATAATTATCTTATGTGTTCAAGATATATATAGCCTATGATGAAATCTTAAAGTGAGGTGCTCTTGATATGCAAAACTAAATTGGGCAATAAGTATAATGGAGTTTCTGAAAGAAAAAAAATTGCATTAGTCTTTTTGTACTTATATCATTTCATACCAAACGGTCTAAACACATATATAATGTTGTGAATTTAACTTCTAATTTTTTATCAATCAGTTTTCATCTTAAAAATTTCAACGTTCAATTTTTTATTATTGATTGTTTAGCTTTCCGTTTCATCAAACAACACTTATGATCCATATTGCCCCGTTATGCTAAGGTTTTTTGTTTTCTTCTTTGTTGATGGATCGAGATCCGAAATAAGCTGATTTAAAAAATACCGAAAATTGCTCTAAAGGCCAAGTTTGGGGTTTTAAAGTGTATTTAGTCCAGCTTAACTTATTTTAAGGCTTCCAATACATTGATGTGAAATTTTTGAGTATACAAGGACAATACCAAAAAAAAAAAAAAAAAACCCTTAATGATAAAAAATAAATTACAAAAAAAACGGGATACATCCCGTCACTTTTCATTTTCCGCTGATCGGACAAGACAACCCTTGAAATGATAGGTAACTGCTGATCAAAACACTTCAAATTTTTGAGCCACCTGTCCCACGGTCCCACCCCTTTCTCTCTCTCTCTCTCTCTCACACACACACACATGCATGGTTGGGACAATTATTTCTCTCTTAAATTTTCGGGTTGGGGTTCAATTTTAGGATTCAATTTTAGGGGGTTTAGGCTCTTTAGGATAGGGTATAGTGAGTTTAGTCATTTTGGGTTTAGGCACTTAGGGTGCACTTTTCAATTATAGGGTTTTAGTGGTTTAGACACTTTCAAAGGGTACTCTAGGATTTTAGGCACTTTCATAGGGCACCCAAATGTTTAGGTTTATGTACTTTTATAGAGTACCCTAGGGTTTAAGTTTACAGTGCACTTTCTAATTATAGGGTTTTAGTGGTTTAGGCACCTTCATAGGGTACTCTAGGATTTTAGACACCTTCATAGGGCACCCGAAGGTTAGGTTTAGGTACTTTTATAGAGTACCCTAGAGTTTAAGTTTACAGTTCACTTTCCAATTATAAGGTTTTAGTGATTTAGACACTTTCATAGGGTACCCTAGAGTTTTAGGTAATTTCATAGGGTACCCTAGGGTTTTGGTTTAAGCACTTTCATTAGGTTTGAGAGTTTAGGCACTTTCATAAGGTTTGAAGAGTCACTTACCTGGGTTAGCGGTGACATTTTTAGAATGTGTAGGTGATTTGTCCTCTTGATATTAAAAAATTAGTCTGTATCCTATTTCCATGATTGATTCCTATAAATGTCTAGGTGGAAGGAAACCGAAGTCTTGTCTCGTTATGATGATTGATGAAAAAGTGGGAGCAAGTCAGCCTCATGGATTATTATAAGAGAGTGTTTCAGAGTTTTGTGCAACCAATATTTTCATCTCAGAACTCAAGTTTTTACTTTTTACCCTTTTTTTTTATATTTTATGTCAGAGAGACTTATGTGCAAGAGTGAGCATGGCAACAATTAGCACCTCCAAGTGGGCCCTTCTAATTAGAGCTTTAATTTCTTGGCACGTGCATCACGTGCACAAGTATTTTAATGGTGAACTGCAACACTTGATATGATATCCTCATAACTGTACCTATGGCTTTCACATTTGTATTTGTATAGCTTAACCCATCAATGCTACATATTCAGAAAAGTTGCTCAAAATGTACCCAGGAAAATTGCAATGAATGGCTCAGATTCATTTGAGAGGAAATCTCAACTATTCATTGCAGTTTTCTGGGTACTTCTTGGGCAATATTTCTGGACACTTATCATTTTCCATAGCTTTAATATACATAGGTAATCCCTTACTAAGGAGTTGTTTGATAAAACTGAAAACTGAAAATTAAGTACTGAAAACTGAATGCTGAATTTATTAAGCTAATAAGCTGTTTGATATGTACTGAATATTAAACACTGAAATAAATAATTTGTTTGATTTGTATAAAGAGCTGAAGTATTAAATTCACTAATTTTCTTAATTTTGTCATTCATATATTCATACTGAAATGCATAAATGAAAAAAAAAAGAGTACATTTGTGAAAATAATAAAAATATGTATAATATTGGCAAGATGGTGGTATAGCGGTGGTAGTGTTAAATTCACTAATTATCTTACTTTGTCTTTCGTTTCATATATTCATACTACAATACAAAAATGAAATTGGTAAATGAAAAACAAAAGTACAATTATCAAAATAATAAAAATATACAGAATATTGACAAGATGGTGGTATATCGGCAGTGGTGGTTGTAATTGTGGAGTGGTGGCCTCGTGGTGGTGGGAGAGCGATGATGGGAGTAGTGGCGGCAGTGGTGGTGATGGTGGTGGCAGTGGTTGTGGTATTAGCGGTGAGAGTGACAGAGTGGTGGTGGTGGTGGTGATGATCGGGTGGTGGCGATAGTGGTGGTGGTGTGAATGATGGTGGTTGGGTGGCGGCAATAATGGTGGTGGGGTCGTAGTGGCAGTGGGGGTAGTATGAGTGGTGCGGCGGAGTGTGGCGGCGGAGTGGTGGTGGTGGTGAAGTGATGGTTATGGTGTTGTCAGTGGTGGTGGTGTAATGGTGGAGTGGTGGTGGTGGTGGTGGTGGTGGGATGGCGGCGACAGCGGTGGTTGGGTGGTGGCAATAGTAGTGGTGGTGGTGGTGGTAGCAGCGGCAATAGTGGCAGTGGTGGTGGTGGTGTAATGGTGGAGTGGTAATGGTGGGGTGGCGGCAATAGTGGTGGTAGTGTAGTGGTGGAGTGATGGTTGTGGTGTTGTCGGTAGTGGTGGTGGTGTAATGGTGGAGTGGTGGTGGTGAGGTGGCGGTGGCAGTGGTGGTGGGAGTGGCGAAGTGACAATTATGGTGGTGTGAGTGGTGGTGGTGAGAGTGGCAGGGTGGTGGTGGTATAGTGGCGGCAGTGGTGGTAGGAGTGGTGGTGTAAGTGGTGGTGGCGGTCTGGTGGAGGAAAAAATAATTAAATGAAACCACTCAGAAATTCAGTAAAGCTACTTAATTTTTGTCAACATTTTACCTTGCATTTTAAGAGCCACTTAATTTTTTAAGTAATGTAAAATGTGGTTATCAAACCTACTTAATTACTTATTACTTAATTCATTCAGTTTTAAGTGCTGAATCTGGGTTATCAACAAAAGTACTTAATATAGGTAATCCATGGAAAATTGGGCTCAGTTTGTCATGATTCATGAACTCCAATTCTAATTAGAAAAATGCTATAAACAACTTGCTGGGCTGTCTTACAGGTTCAAAAAGTGCATTAAAATGAATAAAAAAAGGCATAAAAAGTGTGTGAATAAGTAAAAAAGTATAAAAAAAAAAAGTGCATTAGAGTTTTTTTTTTTTATTCAACCGAACGACCCTTCTGATTTAGGAGAGTTATTCAACAATATTTAGGAGAGTTATTCAACAATAACTTCATATTTTAAGTGGAATTCGTCGATTCGGCATGCTTCAATATATATATTTTTTTTTTGGAAAACATAAATTCAACTTCTGTACATTATTTAATCTTATTTAATTAAAAGTAGACATTTTTTTGCCTGTGCCGTACCTTCCACAAATTCCCATGCAATATTTTAATGAAAGCAAACAAATGTGCAGGCCGGGCTATTCAATTGGAAAATGCTAATGTGTGTCTATTGAGCACACGTTAAAGTTAAAAAAGTGTATTAAAATTTGTAAAAGTGTATTGAAAAGTGTAAAATGTGTATTAGAGTGCGTGTTTGTTTTATTTATTTGTGTATTTATTATATACCTATTGGACACACGTTAGCAAAATCCTTTAATAAAAAACTTTACAGAGAGTAAGGTTGAATAATTTGGATTATCAAAATAAGACATGCGGTCCGGGTCCATCTCGCTCCTTGAATATGTAAACCTTTATTGAAAATTTGAAAAAAGTGAAAAAACAAAACATGTGAATGAAATGTATAATAGTTGGGAGGTTTTGTCCTCGTCCTAGGTGGTTACTAAAACCAGTAAGAGCAACCTCAGCCCATCTCCAAAACCTTAAAATGAATATGACACATTGAGAAAAGATTTTGTAATTGGATCTTGCTAACCTTATGTATGTAATGACAAATAAGTTCGGATATCATTACACATTTCACGGTTATCAATATGCTTTCACGGATATCAATACACTTTTATCGGATATTGATACACTTTTTACACATTATTGTCGGGTGGAGGTTATCATTTTCCTTTATAATTTATCCTATCTTTTTATACTTCATGAGAGAATCTTGGACGATCCATTGTCTTTTTTAGAGATTTGACTTTTGGGTCTCCAAAAAATGGAGACTACACTCTCATTTTGGAGACCAAATCTCTTAAAAAAAACGATGAGTCCCTCCAAGATTCTCCATAAAGTGCAAAACGTTGAAGAAAATAAAGAATAAATTACAAAATTTTCCCTTAATATGTCACATTCATGCTCCATTTTGGAGATGGGTTGGGATACTCTAAGGCCTTGTTTGTTTGGGGGATTTGGGGGTGGATTTGGGGGTGGATTGGAGTAGGCCCCCATTTTCCAATGTTTGTTCTCTTTTTTTTGCATGGGATATGAAATCCCTACCAAGTTTTTCTCCCCATCCGTACGGTATATAGAATCCCATTGGGGGGGGGGGATTTTTCCATTTTAGTACAAAAAAAATGCTATCCACTGGTTATATCCCGTTGAACACAAACACCAGATATGAATTTTTCTCATCCATTGATATCCTGAGCAATATCCCAAAAATTTCATATCTCACTCATATCCCATGGGATTTCATATCTCATCCATTTATCTCCAGCCAAACAAACGAGGCCGAAAAGGTTGATCCCATGGGCATCATTGAGGTGGTGTTGGTGATGATACTGCAAACAACATTACAATAACATGCCTTTGTAGATCCCCATGCATATGTGAGAGAGAGAGAGAGAGGGAGGGAGGGGGAGAGAGATTGATTTTGGTTCAACGGGCCGAGTGTTTGAATCAGTTTACGTGCATTTTAACTAATTTCTTCCCAGTCCAGTCAAAAGCAGTCTGTGTCGCTTTTGATGCATGACACTACTTGAGAGAGAAATATATATGCCAGTACGTGTGGGTAAAAGTCTCAACAACTTACATAAGTTTCATGACACTTTTGATCTTAAAAATTGATCTAAAGTAGGTAAGGAATCTAGAAACATGTAAACTAAGATCAAGTTAACAGTTAACACCCAATGGGAATCTTAGGAGATAACATGTCGCAAGCAAGTCTTGGAATTTATATTCTTGATGGAGAAAGAATACGAAAAACAACAAATTATGTTAAATATTTTAAACTTTGATAATTACATTAATTATAAAAATTTTACTCTGGTATGGTAACTCAAGGGGTTGATTCTTTTACTGAGTGTGATGTCTGGGTTGAAGTCTTGATGCTGACTTCATTTTCTCTTATGTTCTTTATAGAGATTAAGAAAAATCAATCAAGAAACATTAAAGATTTAAGAAAAGCCAAAATTTTAGTGGTCTTATGTTACCTTTTAATATTCTCCCCTAGAGTTCAAATTATTTCCACCGGCAGTAGAAATAACTTAATCCCTCATATCTAATAATCCCCCAAAACGGTTTTTCTTCTTGATTGTACATTGAAGAACATCATTGTGTCTTCTTCTTTTTTTTTTTTTTTTTTAATGGGATGAGATTGCTAAGTTCAAATAAGGGCGATGAAGAGGAATTATGAAACCCCGACAAACATTTGACAAGTGAGCTACTCATCACGCAGATTTCACTAAGACGAGGAGCTTCTCAAGTTCTCACTCCTTGACTCTATTTTGAGAATTCATGTCGAGTAAATTATCTTTATACAAGATTTACACTTAAACAGTTGAAAAATAAATCTTAAGAATCTAGGATGCATTTTGAGCAAAGTATATCTTTATACACGATCGGCGATCCACATCAATGTCTTATAAAAAAAAATTCTTTCATTGGTAGGAGAGAGTATACAATTCAAACCAAAATTCCTCACCCTTCCAAATTCTGGTATATTTTCATTGACCTCCATATGATACTTTGTAGTTACAAGAGATTTTAGCATTTTGCCTCCTCCAAATGCTTAAATATTACAGTTACCCCCTCTATATATAATCTTAATAACTATACTAGTCCCTCTAAAATCTAAATAATCTGTTCACCCCTCCCATAAACACATGGTGTGACCAAAGGCTGCCTACTTTAAGAGTAGGCTAATGTTTGTGTTTTGTGCTGTGGTTGCTGTCTTTATGTAGTTGTTGTCTTTATGTATTTTGCTTTGTTATTTGTTTCCCTCGTATACTGCCTTTATTTATTTTAACGCACTTCTCTATTTCCTAAAAAAAAGACCACCATGGGCCCCACAGCCACAATTTAGCATACATTTAGCTTCAATTTTCCTATTTAGGAATAAGTGAATTGGGCATCACTAAGGGATGTCTCAAATTTTCATTTGTGAAAACGGAAACACTTTACCCTATTAGAGTAAGGCTAATTTTAGCCTAAAAAGTTAAGCATGCTTTTTTATTTTTGACTTATTAGGGGGAAAAGCAAAAAGGTTTTTTTGACTTATTTTGGCCTAAAATGTTGCAGGAGTTACTTATTAACCCAAAACAAATGACTTTTTGAAACTCAAAAAAGCAAAAGGTATGCTTAACTTTTTAGGTAAGCCTAAGTCATTCTTGTGTCAAATCCTATACCAAAGCCAAAATTAGGCATTAATAATAGCGGCTGTGTTTGGTTTGTAGTTTAGTTTAGTTTTGATGATGTAAGCAGATGTAATGAGTGTGGAGAGAGATAGAGAGAGAAATGAAGAAAATGATGATGTCAACAAAACTAAAACAAAACTAAACCCCCTAACCGAACAAGGCCAGCAAAACTCTCCAACCTTGTGCCAAACTCAATGCCAAATTTTTTACAACGCCATTCTTGTTCCAAATTTTGGCATTCAATTTGGCAATTGCCAATCACATCATCCAAGCCATTTAATTAGCATTGAAATGTGTAATGGGTATCATTCAGTAGTTTGGATTTGAGATTGTGCCGAATGACACTAAATCAATATAGCAACATTGTTATTTTGTACAATATAGTAAGCCAAAAAATGACTTTGGCAATATTCTTTTGAAGCCAATAGATGGACTTGCTCTTGTATTACTGTACTTGGGGTAGGTTTCCCAAAAAAGGGCCAACTTGACTTGGTGGGTTAAATGGCTTTTTGAGTTGTCTTAATTCAAAATTTTCTGGCTTTCGTTATTTTTGTGTTAAATTTTGTGTATTATAGGTTCATTTCAACGAGAGGAATTAGAAAAGTAAAAATTATGACCGCAACCCAATTGTTTTTGGAAAAATTCAAGAAGAAGCCCCAAAAGCCGGGTTTTGGGGTTTCGGTCATAATTTTTCAGGGGGCGTTTGGTAACGTTTTTCTTTCCTGTTTTTTGTTTTTGTTTTCAATTTTTTTTCAAAACTAAAAATAAAAACGTGTTTGGTAATTTATTTATGTTTTGTGTTTATTAAAAACATTTTCAAAATTTCTGAAAATTTTCAAAACACAAAAATGCCATGTTTTCAAAATAGGGTCATTTAAAAGCAAAAAACAGAAAACAGAAATTTTATTACCAAACATGTTTTTTTGCTTTTGTTTTTATCAGCAATAAACATGATTCTACTTTTAGTTTTTTAGAAACAAAGAACAGAAAATAAAAACATTACCAAACACTCCCTTAGTTTTTCAATTTCTCTCGTCGAGATGAATCAGTTTAACGCAAAACTAACAAACACAAAATTTTGTTGAATAAAGACAAAACTCAAAAAGCCGAATTAGCATACACTTGAATATTGCTTCTCCTTTTTTTCACCTTACGTTGGCATGATACTAATGCTGCTAAAACACAAATCTTAACATTACAAGTAATGTTTTATTATTATTATTATAAAGCGGAGGAGTCGAGAGACTTTAGAGAGAGAGCTGGGGTGGTTGGGTTCGCATTGCCCCCCTTTCCCGTTCTTGCCCCTCTGATCTCTCTTCCTTCATCCTCATCCCTCCGTCCCCCTTCCGCCCCAATTCTCTCTCCTTCCCTTCCTCATGGTTGTGTAGTGGTTGAGATTTTCGTAGGGATGACAATGGGTAGGGTGTGGATCAGAGGATCCTATTCTACCCCCAATCCCAATTGAGAATTTCTTCCCATCCCCACCTCCATACCCAGAAGGGATGGTGGGCAATCCACCATACCCACCTCCCATTGTAGATCGGGGCTATTCGAGTACATCCATACCCAAACTAGTTGAACAAAAAAGAACGATAAGATCTAAACAAAAAGAATTTACGTAATTACGTGTCCTACAATACAAAGACAACCATTTAAAACAAAATAGAATAGAAAGTTACAAAGAAATATAGTCCACCTAATATACTAAGTATGTATAGTTTTAATCCGAAACAATATTTACAAATTATACATATATGCGCACTTGCACACTTGTATGTACACACATACATATACATTTGTATATTATATGCAATTTGAAACGGAACAGGTACGGGTATTCTTTAAGTTCTACCATACTCACTCCTATTGGATGAAAAATCGAGTAATATTCGCCTTCAAATAGGCGGGGCGGGGCAGGTATCCATCGGGTTTGGGAGAAATTGCCATCCCTAGATTCTCGTCCACAGGAGAGAAGTTCTCCCACTACCCCATCATTTTTGGAAGGTGACAACCCAGATCTTCCAATTTGGAATCTCTAGTCCTCAGATCCGAGCCTGGGTGTCGGATCTGTGGGTTTTTCAGCAGCAGCGGTGGTGGTGCTTGACAGCTAAGACTGCAGTGGGAGGAAGAGATGTGGGGCTCCGAACGCTAATACCATTCCGTTGTCTTCCTCCAGCCACATCCGAGTGGATTGGTGGTTTCCATCGCTTTGTTGTACATTTTTGCGGCTTTTGTATTTTGTATTTTGTGTTTTTCCCTTGAATTTTTGGACCAGTAGTGTCCTTTTTTAATCTAATAATATAAGTTATGTTTCTGGTTTTAAAAAAATAGTAATGTTTTTTTGAGAATAATATAATGACAACTGTTATTGTCCTATACTAACTGTTTTCCAGACCGAGTAATCCAATGAAGAACTAGTCATGAGCAAAACCGTAGAAGGATTTGGTGGTAGCAGAGACAATTAGTCAAATTGATGGTCATTGGAGTTTGAGTGAAGCAATTGGTCAAATTGATGGTCATTGGAGTTTGAGTGAATCAATTGGAAGTGATGAGTGGTATTTTTTTTTTTTTGAAAAATAAGAAGAATTTCATTAATAAAGACTAGTACAATCTACCGAGTACAAATGAAAACAGACAAGATAACACACACCACCAAATCAAATGAGTGGTATTTATACGAAAGTAATATTTTCTCGTGTCATTGGTATAAAACAAACACTTATAATGACAATAAAAATTTGACAAATTTGAGGATTCCAGCTCTAAAACAAATACTCACGTTTTAATAATGATATGTGATTGCAAAATTTCAAGGGGAGAAAATTACATTAGAAAATAAGGTTGACCAAAGTTTAATTCAAAATAAGATTGAGTGAAGGAATGAATTTTTTTAAGAAAACTTTCACTCTTTTTTTTACTGAGTTTGAGTAAAAAATAAAGTAAGAATACATAGGAGATGTGCACGAATCAAACGACTGCAAAGACATTTTTGTTCGAATTCTTACCAAATTAACCTGAAAATATATAGAAACTCATCAATTACTTTGTCACTCAAGAGACTTGCAGGGGCTAATCTTATATAACTTTTCCAAATTAACCTGAAAATATAGTATACTTAGTGTGATAATTGGGGAAGTGTGCAGGGGCCCGAGACCCCTCTTGCACCCTCCTCCATCTGATGCTGAATCCAGATGTTGTGTGGTTTCCTCTATTCGTCACACCCACTCATGAAATTCTGGTAAGTATTCCAAATAATATAAACCCACACACACACACACACACACACACACACACACTCTCTCTCTATCTCTCTCTCTCTCAAAATCAGAAAAATCTGGGTTCCTCTCTATAACCTCAGTGTTTTAATTTCTTCAACCATTGGGTGGAGTCCCCTCCCTCTCCTCCCCTTGATGTACCATTTGTCAAGATTTATCTAATAATATTTTTGCCTATAAAAAAAAAGTATTCCAAATGATGAAAACAGAGCACCAAAAATGGAGTAGTTTTGTATAAAATAATATTGTTTTACTGTATTTTGTTATAGCATCTGGAATACTTACCACTGTGTATGGAATATTTACCACAACATCTAAAATACTCACTTTTGGATATATACTTACTTTTGGAGATCATCCGGACCACTAATACGCTAATACCATTTTGTCGTACCCTTCTAATTACAGTGGGAAGACAATATTTTTAATCAATGCGAAAATTCTAATTTACACTGGTAAACCAATAATCTACTTGCAAGTGGTGGCTAGCTCATGCGGTAGAACTTTTGAATAGCCCATGTAATAGATTAGGAATGACGAATGAAAAAAAAAAAAAACAATAATCTACTTGCCACGTGTCACCAACCCAACGGTCACCTTCTTACCCCACTTGTTTTTGTTTTCTTCCTAATGCATGGACTGTTCTTGATCTTAAAAGGGCCATCACATATTCACATGTATTGTATTTAGAAACAGATATAGAGAGAGAAGGGGGAGGAGAGAGAGGGAGCAAATCAGGCTAGCAAGAAGGAGAGGTCAGGATTTCCCACCAATCCATTACAAGAGTAAAACACCAAAACCCTTATCCTATCTTCTTCTTCTTCTTCTTCATCTTCAAAATCCCCCTCACAAAATTTCCTCACACACTCTCTATCCCCTAAAAGCTCCTCTGTTTTTCTTTACACTCTCCTTTCATCTCCTTCTGTATGGTTTATCAATTTCTCGACCACCTCATTGGCTTGACTTGATTTTTCTTCAATCTTAGTTATCTAATTAATGATATCTGAATTGGGTTTTTGAATTTGCCTCCAAAGAAATCCCATCCCCAAGCAAAAAAAGAAGAGAGAAAAAGAAAAAAAAAATGGCCCCAAAATCAGGCAGAGCAAAGAGCAATAAAGCCAAGGCAGAGAAGAAGAAGAAAGAAGAGAAAGGTTAGCCACCCATTTCCACATACATATATATCTGTATTATGTAGTAATATAAATTTTTAATTCAATTCATTTTTTTCCATTTTCTTTTATCTCTGGGTATTAGTCTCCGACCCGAATTGATTGAGATATAACCGAGTGGAATTGATTGAGATATAAGGCTCGGTTTGGTTTTTCTTTTATCTAATTATTAATCGTATCTACGCGATGTATGATTCCATTTGTCTTTTCTTTTTTGTCCAAATTTTGCAGTTGTACCTAATGTTCTTGACATCACTGTCATCACACCATATGAAACACAAGTTGTACTCAAGGTATTTTGGTTCTCTCTCTCTCTCTGTACGCGTTGATTCCTATGGTAAAATTACTATTTATTTAAAAATAATTTTTACAAGTACTCTTATTGTAAAATTACTATTTATTTAAAAATAATTTTTACGAGTGCACGTGACCTTCACCCGCAAACAGAGAGGGGGAAAATTACTCATTTATTTAATATAGATTATTGTAATTTAATTAAACTGCTTGATTTAATAATTTTTATTTTTATTTTTCTGGAAATGAAAGGGTATCTCAACTGACAAGCTACTTGATGTAAGGAGGCTACTAGCAGTCAATGTGGAAACATGCCACCTCACTAACTTTTCTTTAACCCATGAGGTAATTTATTCTTTGAATTTTTTCTCAACAAAAAAAATTAATTTTCCTTCTGTTAATTAATTGATTTCTGATTAATTTCAATAAAATTTCTTATTTATCAAAATGTGATATTCTTTTTGGTACAGGTTAAAGGACAGAGGTTGAATGATAGGTTTGAGGTTGTTTCACTAAAGCCATGTTTGCTGAGGATGGTTGAAGGTAGGTTATGCTCATTCACCTACATCTCTGTATCTATATATCAGTACAATCTATCTATCTATATTTATGGTTTGTGGGTCTTGTGCAGTTGTGCCATTAATAATTTTTTCTTTATTTGATTTTTGTCCTAACTTACTTTTGGACTCCTTTGCGATTTCGAAAATGGGTCTGTTTGTTTGTTTGATCGTATATAAGTATTGGATTGGATTATGTATATTCGAAAGAGCTAAATACCCAATCGAAATGGACGTACATATGACATAGTACATGATATCACTAAACATATGATACACGATACTATGCGCGATTAGTCCAATAAAATTACATATTCTATGATATATTTTCTTTTACTTTTAGTCTCTTCAAACATTTGAGCCATCGAGCTTAAATGCAGAGACAAGAATCGAAATCAAAAGGGGCCGAATCATGAAATAAATTTCTTTTTCAAATGAAATTCAATTATTAGAGCTTTTATGGAACAATTTCGATAAATTCAAGAATTAATGAACCTCGAGAATTATTGCTATCACATCATTCGACAATAACAAATAGTATTATTATCGCACGATATTATTTTACCATAATCAGCGTGCTCAAAACGAAAATTGTTCTTACTTTTCGTTAACACTTTGAAATTTTATAATATCTTTTTTGTAAATAATCTATCAAAATATACAAACTATATACTTCAAATATAGGTATAGTGATTAGTGATGATGGGTATATATATATATATTTATATTTAATTTATTTATCATCCCTTGACATTCCAATCTCTGGTCAATGTGCAATAAACATAAAGGATCTCTTTTTCTAGGGATGTTTGGCAGGGTATTCTGTCCTATTCAAAGATGCTACAAATTTTATTTTAGTTTAATGCCGTATAGGACAGTATATACATTATATGATATGATATACTAGTATCTGTATGAATAATTAGGGAGATTATTTTTCTGTAAATGCTTAGCTAATTTGATAAAGACTAATTGCATGTTTTTTTGTTATTTAGTGGAGTAATAAAAATTTGGTGAAGGGGGTTCCTATCAACCAAAAAATGGCTGGTGGTTGGGGGAGATGCCGTACACTTTTATAGAGCTAGGATTTCAACTTAGAGGCGGCGAAAACTTATATTATTGGTGATCAAAGATGTTGCACGTCACCGTAATGCAACTTCTTTTATTTGAGCCCAAAATGTTACGACATTTGAAATAGAATAATAAGGGTAATGTCAACTTTTTCAAGTTGTGTAGTTTCATGCCTCTTGTCGTATAACCTCTTCGAGTACGAGACCGGCCTGCTCTGATTCTACAGATCTTTCTTTCTCCTTTAGCTGTAGCCTTATAATAAATATTTTACAAGATATGCTACATAAATAAGTATTAAATTATTTCCTTTGACCATATTTCTAAAAAAAAGAAAGAAAGAAAAAAGAAGTGTAATCAAAATGGGGGACATGCAAGAGGCTCTTTTTAGAATACATTTGCATTATAGAAAGTCATTAATATCATAGGTTACTATTTAATTTTCTTATAATAAAAAATTAGAGATGACGAATCTATATAAGTTGACCATAAATAAATAAAACTTATATATATAATAAGGGATGGTAAATCGTTGAATTGATAACCGACACCACTCATACCATTCGGTCATATATTCCCTCCATTCCATAAATTGTCTATTTTCACTAGTCAAATTTTGAAAAGATTATTCAATTTGTATTATTTTTTATGGTTTTAAAAAATATTTTTTGGAGAGTAATTACTTATTCTCATTTCCCTTTCTAGGCATTACCGTATATTTGGCTCACAGGTTGCAGTACCACCAAACCCTATTCACAAGCATAAAGATTATTATTTATTTATTTTTTGTCTTTAGGGTTTATAAACTTGGGACCTGTCGACGTTGTCGTGCCTAAAGACTCTATACCCCCGTAGTAACCAATCTAAGCCATCCCTTCGATAATCAATGGTGGTTCAGATTAGGTAATTAATTTTCAAACCCTCCATATTGATATCCACACTCCCTTTTTTGTCTTTTAATGAAACTTCAGCATAAAAATTTCACTAAAAGACAAAAAAAAAAGTGTAGATATCAATTTGAGGGGTGTGGAAATCACTTCCCTTCAAATTATTTTATATGTAAATTGTAAAGTAATCATATAAGTATTTTTTATTACCAAATAGATACTGGTACAAAAAACAAAGTTGATTTTATTAAGTTTTTATGATGCATAGATAAATGGATGTCCCAAAAGGTACCGTGTGATATTTTTTACTCATAAAAAGATAAAATTTTAGTGGGTATTACTATCATTTTTTTTATTTTTATATCCAATGCTTACTTAGCAAGAGAAATTAAATAAAGGAGTTACTTGTTGCTGATTAAAAGAGTTTATGATCTAAGCATGTGAGAAATTGCAGTATTTTTCTCCGATTTTATGGTATTTGTCTTATTTTCCCCTGATTTAAAATCCTTCTTAGTTTATCCCTCTCCCATTGCTTAACTTTTTTAAATTTGACACTTTTCAGATAATGTCAAATTAAGAGGGATTTTAATCCCCTGATATTTTCAAGTATTTTTTCTATTCTCAGCCCAAATTGGGCTGACAATAAACACACATCCCTACACACTTTTCTGATAGTTCTATACATTTTTCCACACATTTTAATATACTTTTTAAATCATAATGTCAGCCCAATGGGCAAACTTTTAGAATTTGTCTTATAGTTTTCACATTTTTCTTTTTTGTTCCAAATTAAATGTGTCTTTTTTATTTATTTTTCCCCCCTACGATATGCATCAACGGGAGCTAATGAGAAACTTAGTACTACTACGTTAATTACCGAAGAAAGTTCGAAGTCTAGCTAAAAGACTCGAACCTAGATCTCCCCTTGAAAGCCGAGGGGTACAACCAGACGGGCAAGTACATTCACGTGACGTGTACTAGTTCGTACTTCGTAGAGTAGTTGCTTCCACAAGTTACAAGCATTTACAATGTCTATTTTGTCCACCAAATGTGCAATATTTACAAAAATACCACTGACGTTTTCAGAGGACTACACGGAGCCGTCACAATCGTTGGCGCACGTGCGGAGGCTGCTGGACATCGTCGCGTGCACCACTCGATTCGCCAAACCCAAGGGTGGCGGGAGAGCCACCACTGGCGCCGCCGGTTCCGCAGAAGGTCGATCCAAGAAGACCAGGGCCCACGCGGCGGCGGCGGCGGGACCACCGTCTCCTCCTTCTTCCAATGGCGAAGTTCGAGCGTCGGAGACTTTGGCGTCACCGGTATCGGAGGGTTATGAGATGGCGGCGATTCATCCGATTCCGAAGCTCTCTGATTTCTATGAATTCTTCTCTTTCTCTCACCTCTCTCCTCCAATCCTACGTAAGTTTTTTCTATTTTCTTTTTCTCTGAATTTAGAAAGGATTAAAAAACCAACATTTCTGCGCACACACTCACATTGTCCCACACACATTAATAGTGCACTTGTGTGTACAAATTTGTGGGGTTAATAGACTTTTCGTTACTCCGTCTGTCTCGTTTTGTTTGCTTTGCTTTATTTGAAAAATCGTGTCATTTTGGTTTTAAAAATAAGATCTTTTCCAAGAATAATATTTGGATTTTTTTTTCACCTTTCAAAAAGATTCAAAAGTACTTGTCGAGTTCTTTTGAACGGTGAATGAAATCCAGAAAATTATTTCGGGAAGTAGTTTATTTTTGTAGGCCAAAATGGCACGCTCTCTCATACGAAGCAAACAAAATGAGACTGCGAGAAAATTAGTACTCCACTACTATTATGTGTCACACCATTTCGAACACGCCTTTTAAACACGCCACCCAATAGCTTGGTGTTTTACAACCTATTTTGACGATCACAATTTGAAGTGATCATTTGTTGTCTCCTACATGTCAAAAATTAGGTTGATCAGTTATAAAAACCATGAGAATTATCACGGGTCATTTTTCTCAAGACAAATGGAAATTTTTCAGACTGCTACTAATGTTCGATCAACCTCATATTTTGCACCCCCCGCGGTCGTTAAAATAAGATGTGAAACTCAAGCTATTATGCAGTGTGGTGTGTTTGAGAAATTACTGAAGCCCCTAGTTTGCTTCTCTGGCTATATACAGATGTGAAGAGAGTGGAACAAGCGAAAGGGGAAGAGGGGCAGAATGGTGATTATTTCGAACTGCAGGTGCTATTATTTTTCCTTTTCTTTGATTGCTGATTGGCCCCTGTTCCAGGATTTTTATGTGCTTTGGAATTCAGTATAATATCATGTAGGCCCTGATATTTCAATCTAATTGTGAAGTCACCTCCCTGACCCCTGTTTCTTTTTATTTATTTATTTTTTGGGTGATAAAAACAATAGGGAAAAAAAAATAAAAAATGGGTCCCCTCCCCTGTCTCTATAAGAATGAAAATGATTGAAAATTAGTTCCTTCCAATAAGGAGTTAGGAGCCAATATTATTTTAGTGGTTGCAATTTTGTTTCACCTGCCATTGTTGCCAACAGACCTTTTGTCCCAGACATGGAGAGGGGCCTAAGTGCCCATGTGAGATGTCTCAGGTTTGAGGAGATGGAGCTATGTTCGGCCTGCTGTTGGAATTTAACTTACTAATCACTAGCGCCACCTATGGAAAAAATAAAAAAGCTGTGAAGCTCGGAGAAAAATCTATAAGGAATGTGTGTAATGTTCTCTCATTTTTCGAGGTGGTTGAACAAAATTGTCTCTCTTTGTCTAAATCATGTACGAGATGACTAGGAGATTCCTGTTCTTCTTGCTGAAGAAGCTATGCAGAAAAATGCATTAGCATATGCAATTGTATTCTTCTTTCTTGCATTATGATTTTTAAAATTTGCCAATAAAAAGATCTTAGTAATTCTTCCCGGTATTATGATGTTCAAATTTAGTCAGTTAATATTGGTTGAGCCATGATCTCATGCTGCTTTGTATTGTTCTCTCTCTGTGTGTGTCTCTCCATAATTTCCTGCACTAACTACGCTGGATAATCATATTCTGCACTGTGCAGATTAAGATCTGCAATGGGAAGCTCATACAAGTAGTTGCTTCAGTGAAAGGGTTCTACACAAGGGGAAAACAATCTCTACAAAGCCACTCCCTAGTGGATCTTCTGCAGCAGCTCAGCCGAGCTTTCGCCAATGCAAGTATTTTTAACTTTTCAGTTCATTCTTAAACAAAGGTTCCTCTTCTCCATACATGCTATTTGAAAACCATCAATAGCAAAGAGCAACAGAACAAGAAACCAATTTCAATGTTATCCACCTTATACAAAAACTAATTTGGGTGAATGAAGTGATCAATGCAACAGCTTAAGCTTCCTCTTTGTTATGTATCTAGAAGCATCAATTTGATTAAGCTTTCATGCTCTTTCTTCAAGCTATTATTTGTTGCAAGTTGACCCCAGTGGCTCTTGAATAAGAGCCTAACAATTTGGTGTTGTATGCAGGCATATGAATCCTTGATGAAAGCTTTTGTAGAACACAACAAGGTGATAATTTTATTTACAAACACAAAGCATACTATTGTATTTGTAATTATGATAGTAGTTGTAGTTAATAACCTTTTGCTACAATTTTGCTTTTCAGTTTGGTAACCTTCCGTATGGTTTTCGTGCCAACACTTGGCTTGTCCCTCCACCTGTTGCTGATGCTCCATCAAATTTCCAACCCCTTCCAGTGGAAGATGAGACTTGGGATGGTGATGGCGGGGGTCAGGGGAGATATGGCGAATACGATTGTAGACCATGGGCCACAGAGTTTGCGATATTGGCAACCCTTCCTTGCAAAACTGAGGAGGAGAGGGTTGTCAGAGACCGAAAAGCATTTTTACTTCATAGCCTTTTTGTTGATGTTGCTATATTTAAAGCTGTTTCAGCCATACGCCAAGTTATAGATTCCACTTCGAAGGCGCAACAAGAGTCGATAAGTTTTTTTTCAGGCTCAGTCTTGCATGACAGTCGTGTGGGGGATTTGTCTATTACAGTACAGCGAGATGCTGCAGATGCAAGCTCAAAATCTGAACTAAAAGTTATTGGCAGTGAATCATTGGGTATGTCTGCTGTGGAAGTTGGGCAACGAAATTTGCTTAAAGGGTTAACCTCAGATGAGAGTGTAGTTATTCGTGTAAGTATTTTATACACTGTGCTGCACGCCTATCATATTTTTGCTCTCAATTGCAGTAGGATATCTGTTCAAAAAAATTTGCCGTAGGTTACCTGATCTGGGGGGTGGGCCTTGTTCTAATCCCAACTTTTTGTGGATCTTTTTGCTGCGTAATTCAAGTTTGGTGTTTGGTATAACTAGGGTGTATGCTTTATAGCAATGCACATACTCTATACTGTTTATATTCATCTTTTTGTTGATATTGTGGACGCTCTGGATCAAATTCCGAAAAAATAAAATAAAATAAAAATTGTATCAAAGATTCTTAAGGGTAGGGTGTAATTCAAGGTAGAGCTTCAAAAGAAAATGGGAAATGAAAGAATTGAAATAAAATTGTTGTTGAGTTCTCTGAAATTGTAGGAATCATTTTTGAGGCTCAACTTGTGCCATTTATTTGATTGGTTGATGATTTCCTGTTTATAATATTTCCCTCGTCTGGAGAACTGAAGCAACATAGTAAACTTTTGCAGGATACAAGGTCGTTGGGTGTTGTGGTGGTACGACATTGTGGTTACACTGCGATTGTAAAAGTTGTTGGTGATGTGAAGAGGAAAAAGTTCATGGCTCAAGATATTGACATTGATGATCAACCAGATGGAGGTGCAAATGCTCTCAACATTAATAGGTCAGGATCTAAAATCCACACTTCCTCATGCAAAAGACATGTCCCTGATGGGCCGTAATGATTTTGAGGATTCAAAAGGTTGTGAAAAGAAATTGGCGTTAGTTTCTGTCAGTTATATACCTCTATTTTTGGTACCTCTTTGTTCGCATCAGAGTGCGTCATGTCACAGGGCATTTGCGTCTCTCGTTATAATATCTGATGTGTCCCGGCTTGTACTGCCGGTAGAAGCATCATGATGCGAGTAGTAAGACTAAAAGGGTGCTTGTTGGATTATTCTACACCTCATACACTCATAACAGATGTTTGAAAACTTATAGGTCCTTAATATCTTAGAATGGGTGTTCACTCTAGAACAGGTTTATCTTCTGACACGGGTGCCAGAGACCCACTTAATTATAAAAGCTGGTGTTTGTGACTTTGCGGAACGCTGCTTCATGGCTACAGATAATAATCTTGTTGAGAATTTAATTTCACATAAACAGCGTTTTACCACTCAGAACTGCAAACTTGGATCAAATCTCTCATTGGGCATGTTAACTTCTATGAAGGACATTTCTACTTTGTGCTTCTCAAATGAGGACTTACTCGGATTGTTTTATGATCTTGTCATATAGTCAAACGAGGTGGACTAAATGACAATACCACTTTTTTGCAGCTTGAGGCTTCTGCTTCATGAGTCATGCACAGCAGAATTGTCTGGAAGAGGGCAATCACCTCAGTCTAAATCCGATGATCTTGAAACTTCAAGATGTATGGTCCACAGGGTGGTTGAGGAGAGCTTGAGGAACTTAGATGAGAAGCCGGTGGCATCAGAAAAGTCTATCAGATGGGAACTTGGTTCTTGTTGGATACAGCATTTACAAAAGCAGGAAACGCCAACTGATAACATTTCTAAAAACTCTGAGGGAGATAGTAAGGCTGATTTGGAGGTTAAAGGACTTGGGAAGCAATTTAAGATGCTGAAGAAGAGGGAAAAGAAACTCAATGGTGTGAGTAACATCGATGATGATGAAGAAAGTGATTCCGAGACCAGCAACTTGAATGTTGGAAGCAGCATGGGGGACCTAAACAATGGCGAGTCCAACAATGAGGCTGAGTTGAAGAAAGTACTTTCTGAAGAATCTTTCTTGCACCTGAAAGAAACTGGAACGGGTCTTCATCTAAAGGTCTAAAAAAAAACTCTCTTTGAATTCTGGCATCATTTGCTATTAGCTGGGGGTGAGCAAAAAATTGTCAAACTGCGAATCCAGTTCAAACCAATCCAAACTGAATTGTTTGGCCTATTAGTAGCGGGGTTTGGTCCCGTTTTCAAAAAATTATAAACTGTGTTCAGTTGTTTGATCTGTGGATTTATGTATCGGTAACAGTTCCGATCTGAACCGTACGTATGTGCGTGTAACTTAGGCACACCAAATAAACATAGGTTAAGCCACAGTCAATTAATTTCCTAACCTAATATTCGATTCCTCCAAGCTGTTCCTTTGCTGCCAAAGGCAAATTACCCTAAATTTCTATATGTGAAAACATAGTCCTATTCTATATAAACAGTACATAATACGCAATAAACCTAAATTGCATCCATCTCTCTCACTGTTTGCTAGCCACTATCTTCTCTCTCAATAGTTCTCTCCTTGCTATATTTTATACATACTAATAGAATTGGTATTAACGCTAGAAGTATTGGTTTAATTTCTCTCTCCGAGTTTAAGTGCTTTAAATAGTTTCTGAAGATAGATATCTCAATTTCAAGCGAACCGTGGTTCAAAACTGTCTTTTAATGGTTTGGATTGGTTTGGTTCTATGAATCTTATGGAATCGTTGGTTCTCCAAATTCTCAATCCATAGGTCTTGGTTTGGTTATTGGTTTACTACAAAACAGAACCATCCGATCTACGCTTACCCCTAGTACTAGCTATATTAGTCGAGCATTATGCACAGATAATCTAAACAGAAAAGGGTCGTTACTTTAAATGTTTATTAGCTAGTGAGTGGCGTGTCCTTGTTATTGTTGTTGCTACTGTTATTAATATTTGTTACTCATGCAACGGAAATCAACATTGTGCTTGAATACTAACTATTCAAATATGCATCTTCTAACAGTCAGTAGATGAGCTCATCAAGATGGCAAAGAAGTACTATGATGATATTGCATTGCCTAAGCTGGTAATAGTTAGTGTCTGATTCAGTTTGTTGACACTGAAAGTTCTTCAGTAGTCCTAGCACCAATCTAAATCTGTTGTTTTATGTAGGTAACAGACTTTGGATCGCTTGAACTTTCTCCTGTTGATGGGCGCACTTTAACTGACTTCATGCATTTGAGAGGATTGCAAATGTGTTCTTTGGGTCGTGTGGTAGGATAATCTCTCTCTCTCTCTCTCTCTCTCTCTCTCTCTCTCTCTCTCTCTCTCGACATGCATAGCCGAAGCACATCTCGTTATAGTACAAGCCTGGATGTTGTTTCTGAATTATCTTACTTCTTGAGGGAAATTATTATCTGTTGTTAACTTGACCTATGTTACTAAATATCTGGATAGGCTAGATGATTATAAGAAGCATAAGTTTTCAGTGCTCGAATTTGATCCATGTAATAAGTAACATTAACTATAGCAGCTCTGATCTTATTGTCAAAACCAGGTTGAACTTGCTGAGAAGCTTCCTCATATACAGTCACTTTGTATCCATGAGATGGTTACTCGGGCTTTCAAGCATGTACTTAAAGCGGTAATTGCATCCGTTGGTAATGTCGCAGACTTGTCCGTAGCAATAGCCTCATGCTTGAATTTCTTGCTTGGGAGCAGTGGAATAGAAGACAGCGATCAGAGCTTGCCTGATGATCACGTTCTCAAGTTGAAGTGGTTGCAATCATTTCTAGCCAAAAGATTTAGCTGGAAGCTAAAAGATGAGTTTGAACACTTGAGGAAGTTATCGATTCTCCGAGGACTTTGCCATAAGGTACTATCTGCTCCCACAATCCTGGTTTCATAAAATTGTGATGGTAAATAATTTTATTTTTTCTTCAAATCCAGGTTGGTTTGGAGTTGCTGCCAAAAGACTACGATATGGACAGCCCAAACCCGTTCAAGAAATCTGATATTATTGGCATTGTTCCTATGTGTAAAGTAGGACTCTCTCTCTCTCTCTCAAGGTAGTTATGTCCTTTGCAATATCTAATGTATTTGAACTTTGATCTACAGCATGTGGGGTGCTCTTCTGCTGATGGGCGGACCCTATTGGAATCATCCAAGATTGCGCTGGATAAAGGAAAGCTAGAAGATGCTGTAAACTATGGAACAAAGGTACTACAGCCATCCAGTTCGATTAGTAAGCTATTTTAATTCTCCTTCAGTAGCTCAAAAATTGAGCTCAACTTTTTGTACGCTGAATTTGAAGGCATTGGCAAAAATGATAGCTGTTTGTGGTCCCTATCATCGAACAACGGCAAGCGCGTACAGTCTATTAGCTGTTGTGCTTTACCACACTGGAGACTTCAATCAGGTACCACAATCTTCCAAAAGTCTAATTTTGATTTCTATGGGCTTGTCTAGTTGGTGAAGTAGACTGTCGAAGACAACAATTAAAGGCTAATGAGGAAATAACTACATGGTCATATAAACTCTAATGCATTATATAGTTGAATGCCAGAAATAAACTACAAACTAAAATTCTGTTGATTCTTAAGTGATTTAGATTTATATAGGCTTGTCAAATCCAAGGTGCATTACATACCAGACGGTAAACTATAGAGCACGCATTTTCAAGCGCCGAACAACTTAGACTCTGTGATAACCCTTATGAACTAAATAAAAGTACCTTGGTGTGGTAGGGTTGGATATTTATTCCACATTTGGCCAACAATGATCTGTTTCTGAAACTTATATTATGTAGCAAGGTTACTACACTTATCTTACTTCAAATTTCTTTTTTCATAGGCAACGATATACCAACACAAGGCCTTGGATATCAATGAAAGGGAACTTGGCCTTGACCACCCGGATACAATGAAAAGCTACGGAGATCTTTCTGTTTTCTACTATCGCCTTCAACACATAGAGTTGGCTTTGAAGTGAGTTGATTTATGTATCCATGTTCTTGTGTTTGATTTTCCAAAACCAACTTTGGAATTAGCTGCATGAATCCTATTCATTCTCCTCTTTCTAGGGAAAAAGATGAATGCTATACCTAAATGAGTTTTTTTCTTTTTTGTGTTGGTCACATTCATCCTTTGTGGAGTTAAGAGAACTCTTTTTTGTGTTATTACCTCTTTCCGTTCATAGCCTTTCTTAAAGTAATCTATTCCATCATTTTGGGCAGATATGTCAACCGTGCATTGTTCCTCCTCCATTTTACATGTGGACTCTCACATCCAAACACAGCTGCAACTTACATAAATGTTGCTATGATGGAAGAGGGCATGGGAAACGTTCATGTTGCTCTCAGATACCTCCATGAAGCCCTAAAATGCAATCAAAGATTATTAGGTGCAGATCACATACAGGTCTCTCTCTCTCTCTGTCTCTGTGTGTGTGTGTGTGTGTGTGTCTGCGCACGCGCGCGCCTGTGTACAACTACGTATGCACAAAAAAGACATAAAACAAAATACGTGTTGAAATTTAACGTCTGAATCTCATCCATTTATCTGACAGACTGCTGCTAGTTATCATGCCATTGCAATAGCTCTTTCATTAATGGAAGCATATTCCCTCAGTGTGCAACATGAACAAACTACACTACAGATTCTTCAAGCCAAGTTGGGACAAGAAGATCTTCGTACTCAGGTAGCCATACAATACACCATAGTATAACCTCTTGCTTTTTCTTTGTTCTTGCTCATATTGTGTCGAAGCTTGGCAGAAACTTATAGATTATGCTTCCTGTGGAAACTTTATATCCTTCTCAAAACCAATTGGCAATGAGTGGAGAGGTCCCAGCATATATTTGATCACCCATTCAACTCCTAAGCAATGTGGGACTTTTGTTCCTTAACATCCTCCCTCACGGGTGGCCACTTTTTGGGTCCTATCATCGTTTAGCCTTTTTGTTGATCTGTCATCGTGGGGAGTGGATTGTGGATTTTTTTTTTTTAATGTGGAGTTGAATGGGCCCCGCTCTGATACCATGTGGAAACTTTATATCCATCTCAAAACCAATTGACAATGAGTGGAGAGGTCCCAACATATATTAAGTGATCACCCATTCCACTCCTAAGCAATGTGGGACTTTTGTTCCTTAACACGTCCCCTGTAAGTAAATTTCTATATTACAGGATGCTGCTGCATGGCTCGAATATTTTGAGTCAAAGGCCTTAGAGCAGCAAGAAGCAGCACGAAATGGAACTCCAAAGCCAGATGCATCCATAGCAAGCAAAGGCCACCTTAGGTACTGATATGGTATTCCCAAATTACTTGGTTTTAGGCTGTGTGATAATTTCTCGGAATCACCAAAACGTTTGACCTGTTTTTTTCCTTCTCTTTGATTGTAGTGTATCAGATCTCCTCGATTACATAAGCCCTGATCAGGATTCGAAGGGAGGCGATGCACAGAGGAAGCGCCGTTCAAAGGTGATGAGATAGTTTCGACAGTCTGAGTAACAAAACTGAATCTGTCTTTAATTAGGGACAGTGGGACACAATTAAACTATCTGATTCAAATTTTGTAAGGGACAAATATATACTAGAAAGAAGATTTAGATGAAGAGAACTCCTAAAGAGCTTTGCAGAAGTTCAATGAAAAATAAGTCAAATATGGCCGCTGCAAAGAAAGAAAAATGTTTGCTGCAATTTCGCCAGGAAATAACTGCTTGATTGTGTAGTCCCGCGCAAATTCGCCAACTCTATAGTCAACATTTTGTATTCAATTGGTTTTCTAATTATTTGAACATCGTCGCATGAAAAGAGAACACCCCAATATTGTTTCTACGTTTGCATCAAAAGAGAACATCAAAATAGTGGAAATAAACTCTCAACTTTCTTAAACTGAAGACATGACATGCTTGTTTCTCTTTTTGTCCCTTATTTCATAGGTGTTGCAGGTTAGTGACAAATCTCAACTCTCGCAGCATGATGCTGTAGCGATCGACAATGTGATTCATATCAACGCAGAAGAGGAGATTAAGCCAGTAATCGAAATAGCAGAAACCAACACAGAGGAAGATAAGCCGGAATTGGTTCTTTCGAAAGAAACAGACAGTAATAATAACTCTAAACACGACCTCACTGACTTCAGTGCAAGTATCAAAGAAGTAAACTCCGATGAAGGATGGCAAGAAGCCAACTCAAAAGTACGGGCAGGAAATGGCACTGGCCGCAAGTATAGCCGAAGACGACCTAATATTGCCAAGCTAAATACCAACCGCTCTGAATACTCTAATTTTAGTGATGGGTATTACAAGAAAGAGTTAATATTTCCGGGGCAAAAGGCCGTGCCAAAGACAAATACTGCAGAATCATCATCATTGAAGTGTTCAAAGTCTCTTAACTCAAATGGTGGAGGGGATTCAGCTAAATTGCATGTAAAGACTCCCGCTTCCAGAATTTCCCCATCAGTCTCCAAAGTCTCCCCTACCATGGCTTCAAAATCTGTTTCCTACAAAGAGGTAGCGTTGGCGCCTCCAGGAACGGTTATAAAGCATGTGGTAGAGAAAGTAGATGAAATCGTTGAGGAAACTGATACCGAAGTTGGGAATAATCCCCTTCAGACAACAGAGGGTGAAACCGACATAGTTGTTGTGGATAAAGCAATGCTGGATCATGAAGACACAAAAGAAGTTACCGAAAGTGGAAACGAACTGGAAAATTCTTCCTTAGAAGAACTTGAAGCGATTCCAAGCTCAAGCAACGAGGAAAAACCTGTTGAAACAAACGGGAGCAAGCTTTCGGCTGCAGCTCAACCATTCAGTCCAGGGACCTTTCCGTTGACTCAGCCGTTGAACTCGGTTGCTGTAACGAGTGTTTATGATGTAATAGCTAGCCAAGGCATGCTTGCAGATCCCGTAGGGTTCCCTCCAATCGCTGCTAGGGTACCCTGTGGGCCAAGATCACCTCTATATTATAGAACCCCCAATTCTTTCAGGATGAAACACGGGTTCTTGAAATACCAAGGCCCCATTGTGGAAAGAAGTGGACCAAAAATCATGAACCCTAACGCACCAGAATTTGTGCCCGGAAGGGCTTGGCAAACGAATGTAGCAACCGATGATTCAAAAGTTAAGAGTGATCCAAATTCTGATACCGAAGAGAAACTTCATAAAAAGGGTACTAATGAAGTTACAGATGGAAGATCGAAGAAAAGCAGTTCGGATGCTGAGAAGTCAGAGCTAGCAAGGCAAATACTGCTTAGTTTTATTGTGAAATCAGTTCAAGAGAATCTGGACCCTGTGCGTGAGTCTGCAGTTAACAAGAAGAGGTTTGAAAATTCTGAAAACTCGTCAGAAGCAGTTGCTAATGACAGTGCAATAATAAAAATTATGTATGGGAATGAAGGCAAGGAGGGTTCAGTTTCTGAACGTGGGAATAACGAGCAGCAGAAAACATCAGATGGGAAGAGGAACAAGAATGGAGATGGTGAGGGATTTGTGGTTGTTTCAAAGAGGAGAAGAAATCGACAGCAATTTTCCAATGGGGTAAGTGGGTTGTACAATCAGCCATCTATCTGTGCTTCAGTCCGTTAAACTTTTTGAACGATGGAAGGTAGTTACAGGGTTGATGTTGACCGAGGAATCTCTGTCAGACAAATCTCAGTTCAGGTTACGACGGGGATCTCTTCAACATGACAATTCTACCAATGTAGAAATGTCGGCGAACTGGGTCAGGGAAGGGGGAAAGGCAATTCACTTTTAACCAGTTTTTATGTGCATTCGTTGAGATGTTCCAATAATGTCATGTAGAAATGAGTATTTTCTCTTGTGGAAAGATTTTGCTTCTTTGATGGAATTTCTTATTTATGTATCCTATTACTTTGCTTGTTAACAATTTCTTTCTTTCTTTTCCTTCTGTTCTTAGGCAATGTTTTGAAGTCGCGCACAGAACTGAAGAGTTTTGTCAGAATGTTTGAAACCCAGTTGAATAAAGTTCACCGTCGATTGTTTATTGTAATTTTTGTGCTATGAAAGGAAATCAAAACTTGTTAATTTGTTGTATTGTGATGCAGAAAGCAAGATTGAGAAAGTTAGAAAATTTTACTTTCTTATGGCTATGAGCATAGAACATGTTTCTTCCTTCGTCTTCCAACTCCAAGTGTGTTAAGTGCCTCAAAAGTTATGATAGAAGGCAGAGAGTACAAGTGAATTCTTGAACAGATTCTTGAACAGATAGATCATGCTTGCAGAATATAATCTATATCCACAGAAAAATCATAAAAGATGTTCTGGAGCAGGAATGCAAAGGTATTGTGGTCGAATCGAATTGGCATGAGAAATGAGAGAAAAATCATACTCCCTCCGTCCTATTTAAAATGCTCCCTACGAATCGAATTGGCATGAGAAATGAGGGAAAAAAAAGAAGTTATGAAGCACACCACCATTCCATATTTTCCATTAGAGAACGCACAAATATAAAGACTGTTTATTACATTTGGAAAGTAGAACATAAGTTGAATAGTTAAGATTTTCCCTTTTTAAGGACTATAGAAGATTTTTGTCAATCTTTTGTACTTCCATGGGTTATTTCCAATAGAGGAACTCTAATTCAGGATTTAATTTACCAGGGCAAAAGTGATATAAAATTGGCTAAAAAGTGAGGACACTTTGTTTAAGACTTAAATAACACATTCTAGCGGAAAATTACAAGACTTTAATAACATAATTAAATAGTTGTCCATTGAAAAGTAGGGTATACAACAAAAGAAAATTAAATTTCCTCTATATTTTTTTTTTGCTCCTCCACTTTAAATTTCCACTAATTTTCTTTTCTTTTTCTTTAAATTTCCATCTTGTTGGGCCATTTGTGTGTCCTTTTCGGACCCCACTTTGATTATTGTATCTGTGCATCTTTTAGAACTTGTCCAGAGTATCAACAAAGCCAAAAAAAAAAATGTTGGTTGGGTGCCAATAAGAACATGAAAAGCAAGACACTTATCATGAGATACATAAATTCTGATACAGTGTGGTAGTTTTTGTTTTTGGAAGATGAATGTGTTTTAAAATTATATATTTTTGTTACGATGAATCTGCCAACAATTTTTAAAAGTTGAACGATTTTAATTACTGAAATGAGCCCAAAGAAAGAGCCCACAAATGAACCAACGGGATGATGCAGTCACTTTCAAGACCATCGAGGATCCCTTCCTTGCATATATATTACACAAGTGTCACTTTTAATACTTTAAACCATTTAATACACATTTTAGTTCTCTTTAGAAAGTGCACAAAGATGCTCTTATGCAAATGAAGATAGGAGGGAAGGCTGAATGTCAATATAGTGATGACTATTTGATCCGCAAGCTCACTATAGAGATTTCAAAGCTCACTTTTTGTCAAATTTCCAAAGTTGCGCGTAATGAAGTGAAAGTGCTCATATCTTAGCCAAGCATGCCCTTGCTATTTTTGTGTGCCATCCGGACGCTGGAGATGGTGTTTAGACTCATGTTTTAGTAGTCTCTTATCTATGGTTTTTGGTTGTTGCTTTGGTTATTTTGTGTAATGCTAATATTGATGCCATCTATGGAAGTTCTCTCTATTCCTCAAAGAAAAAAAAAATAGAAAAAAAGAAGAAGAAGAAGAAGAAGAAGAAGATTTTGGGACAATAAAAACTACTCCACATTAACTATTGCCCTTTCTACATTTTTTGACCGCACAGAGTATCAATTAACCCAAGGAATTAACCCAAGGGTTGACTTAATGGTCAAAGACCTGAGATTTAATGATTTGCTCCCTCTTAATATTTTCAAATTTGAAACCTCTATCAACTCCTTTAACCGGGCATGAGAAGCCTATACTGAGCTTTGCTCAAGATTTAATCAGACAAGTGGGCAGTTGGATTGAACTTCAAGGATTAATTGAGGTGTAAGTAAGCTACCGGTAACCTGGACACGCGATTCATAAAAAAAAAAAAAAAAAAAAAAAAGAAACATCTACAGAACAAATTATCTGCCATTGTTTTGGAATTTGAAATCTATTCTCAATTAATTTATAGCAATCCACTACATTAATGAGACTCATAGACGTCGCTGGTAATATACTTCAGAATTTCACACAAATGATATCATGGATTCATTGAAAATAAAATAAATTTTCAAACGGTTTTTTTGAAAAACTCAGGTCAATTGAACAATACTTAATTCAAATGATGCAATGTTTCATTCACAATTTATAAACATTGCATTGTTGGATCAATTACTACAATTATCCGATGACTTTTTTTTTTCCTTTTTTGTGAGAGTCATCTATACAATTATTTAAAAATTATTGAACAACTCAGATCCTTTATGCGAGATCCTGAAGTAGGTCCACACCCTGGTCTATGCAGCATCGATGCAATAACATGAAGTTTCTAAAGAGAAGTCATTTGAGAGGATCCAATCCCTCCCCTTCTTCCTTTCCTTTGTCATAATCAAGGGGTTAGCCCTTTGTCCTTTTCCCATTTCAAAGTCAATAAAATCTGCGGTTTGGAAAATGGTTAGAAACTTTCTTCAATAACATGAAACAGACACACTTATCGCTCAGCATCTCTACCTCTCGCAAGAGGGAAAAATTATTTTTGTGCTAGAGAGCAGAGCAAATTGAGCAATGCTCCACCCTCTCGCGAAAGTTTTGAGTACTAATTGTGTAGACCCCTTCACACTTTCGTGAGTGGGAGGAGCATTGCTTCCGGAGATTGGAATAATCTCCCAAGCTTCCCCTCTAGTTGGGCCTTTATTGGGTCCAAATTGATGATCGAAAATGTACATTATATAAATCGGATGTCATTCAATACTTGATCAGATCAGATTAATCTTGAAAAACATGTACTCGACACACTAGATTGGAATTACTTTTTTTTCCACTTTTTTCAAAAAATAAAATGCTCTCTAATTGAATGTTATCCGATCAACACAAATTTTTGCAATAACTAAAAAAAATATTAAAAAATTCCAATGATAATAAATGGCCCAAAATAAGTAAATGGGAAGCTCATCTCAATTAATTATTAGAAAAGTCGAATCCAATTCGAAAATATCCTTATCTTGTGTGAATGTAACTCATGTGTCCACACCCACTTACGCACTTTAAACTAGTCCAGTCCCGCCGCCCACATGTTGGAGTATACACATTTTCATCATGGATAAATTTCCCAATAAATTTTGAAGGGAAGATGCAAACAATTTGAAAGCTAATTACAGCGTGGGTCGTGGTTTGGATTTATGTTTGGTTTTTTTAGGTAATGATTACGGAGAAATAGAGAAATAAACAAGAATAACAATTGAAACTAAAGGTAATTATCGGAGAAAAATATAAGTAATAACTAAAAAAATATGAGTAATAAATGGAAGTTAATCAAGGCCCACGGAAGTCTGGCTCACGGCCTGACGGGCTCGGGGCGGCCTTTTGGGCAGCCCCCCCAAATGATGAGTCTTAGGCCCGGACATCCAGTCATTAAAAAAAAACCAGATCAATCGTTAAAATCAGATTAAACCTCATCAGAAAAATAAAACAAAGAACAAACACCTAGTACTATATGTATA
Organism: Vaccinium myrtillus; assembly: GCA_016920895.1. Classification (NCBI taxonomy): domain Eukaryota; kingdom Viridiplantae; phylum Streptophyta; class Magnoliopsida; order Ericales; family Ericaceae; genus Vaccinium; species Vaccinium myrtillus. The sequence continues at coordinate 5,135,916 of CM029278.1, forward strand.
CATCATCCTAAAGTAACAATTGGAAAAGTTTAATTAATCTCTGGGTGAGTGGAGAGGGAACAACGGCAGCAGCTCCGGCTCAGCCCCTCCTCCTCCTCCTCCTCGAGGCGTACTGAGTGGACTCCGGTGCAAATAAAACCCCTTTTCGGCAATCGCTTTCTCTTCCTCCTCCTCATCAATCGGAGAATGTGGGGTCCTCGGACTACTGCTACTCCCACGTGTGAACATGTCCAGCGGCGACACCGGCGAAACCATCACCTTCTCTCCGGCGGCGGCGATAAAACCACCCCTTAGTCTGGAGCCGGCCGGAGAGTTGTGGTTGTGGTTGAGCAAGATCTCGAGTTTTCTGGCGCTCTGCCGCCGCTCGTGGAGCTTGAACGGCGGACGGCGGGGACCCATCTCGACGGCGAGTTTGTGGTGGTGGGTCGGGTGGTCTGCTCCGGTGAGTTTCTGGACGATGGTGCGGAAGGTGGTGGGGTCGGCGTGGACGAAGGTGGTGTTGGTGGGTAGGTTTGGGTCGAATGTTGATGATGATGATGACATGATGTTGTTGTTGTTGATAGGGTTTGAAGAAGAGGAGGGGTAAGAAGAAGCCATGAAAGAGACTGGAGAGGTGGGAAAAAGGATGTGAAAGTGAGAAGAGAGGCAAGGGAATAGGGCGGCCGAGAAATGTGGGGTTTTTATTCTGTTTTTAGAGAGAGAGAGAGAGAGAGAGAGAGAGAGAGGAGAGAGGGAGTTACTGGAAGATTCCGGAAAGAACACCATTGTATATTAGAAAATACAATCAGAATTTAAAAATCAATGGCCAAGATTTATGCTTATATGATGAGTTTCTTGTTCTTTCAAGAAAATGTTAAAAGTACGTAGTTAATGTATTATAAAAAGATGACCTGTTTCAAAACCCGTGTTTAGTCGTTTTAGAATTTTAAGCAAATTGGATTTTTTTGGGTATTTTGGGAAACTAATAAGTCTTGTGGGGGAACGAGAGTGGTATAAAATGTAAAACCAATTGTTAGATAAACTCAAATTAAATTGCGTAATTAAGTACAGATATGTAATGTACTTATAGCTCACAGATCAACTTGTGGAATCTATTTATGGGTCTCGTAGAAAAAATAAGATCTTTTTATTAATTTTAAAATAAATTTTTTAATTGATGTCGTGAAAAATTAGTTTATTCGGATAACTTTATGCACTTATAGTTCTTGATTTTTTTTAACGTCATTTCGGATCACAATAATGATTCAAATCATTTATCATGCAGGTCTAGCGCTGATAACTTTGATAAAACTGAGTTTGATCGGGAATAAGTAGTCATATGAATATATACTAGTATCATTTAAAAGTACATGATTTATGTTTAGAAGTACAGAAAGTCTAACTACTCAGAATTTACCCAGGTTCACTCCTGAGCCATTAATTTTCAAATTCTGAAGAAATTCAAGATGTATTTTCTGGGTATGTAATTGTGCTGCATTTTAAAAAATGGAATGTAGTAGTTTATTTAACGGTCTGGATTGTTAACAAAGCATACTTTCATTTTCTATGGAGGGTAAAGATATGGATGGGAGCTCTGCTTAAATGAATGAAAATAATTCAGATAATTACTTATTATGCCAATTTATCTTCATTTTCTAGAAATTGTTGTTTTTAATTTTACCACGCTTTGACTTTAGCAATCATTTCCAGGCCTCTACATAGGGTAGCATTTTCTTTGACCTTTATCTACCTAGGCTATGATGATAGTTCCGGGACCACTGGAAGTCTGGAAATACTAAGATAAAGCGTGAGCGTAGAGCAATTCGGATCCAATAATTCTAAGTACCCAGATATCACTCGCGTGAGATCCAAAATTGGGTCTCTGAACGCGATCGGTACATTTTCGGGTCATTTTTTTCTGTACCAGTATCTTTATCCTTTACTGGATTATGTGACGAAGGTTGTGAGTTGGAAATCATAAAAATTAGTAAAAATTTTGTATTTTTGTTTGCTTACTTTTTTGAGAGAGAAAATGGGTCAAAAAATTTAAACTTGGGGGTGTTCCACTAATTTTTTTGGTTTTGTGGTTTTTTTTGGATGTTTTAGTTTTGCAAAAAATACTAACTTGTTCCATTAAACTAGTTTTTTGTATGTTTAGTTTTGCAAAAAAACTAACTTGTTCCACTAACTAGTTTTTTGATTTTTTTGGTTTTTAGTTTTGCAAAAAAACTAAGTGATTTTTTGTTAGTGGGATGAGATAGTTTTTGAGTTAAAACAAAACTATTTTTTTTTTAGCGGAACGGAGCCTTAACAGTTGGGCATTTTGTCAGCCTTTAAATCAAAACCCGAGCTTAAAAAATAGGAGTACTCTATTTAAGGGGGTTCCAGTAAGGGAGTTTTTTTTTAAATAAACTATTTTTTTATGTGATGTATTATAAGAAAATGACACGTAAGAAAAAGACATGTCTTAATTTTTGGAAAAAAGATTTTTTCTGTTAGTGGAACATTCCCTTAGTACTCTCAGCCCTCAATCCCATTTACAAAAAGAGGTGTAATTTACTAATACAAAAATAAATTAAAATAAAGCAATTTTGTTCATCATATTTTCAATTTTTTCACACCAAATTAGAAAAATGATCGAAATCTTTAATTTGATGTAAAGAAAACTCAAAAAATCAAGTGCAAATAAATAAATAAATAAATAAATAAATATATATATATACGATATATTAAAAAAATTACACATTTCTTTAAAAAATTACTCCTGCAAATATTTTAGGATATTCCAAAAATATTTCTAAAAGTATCCATCAAAACAGGGTCATTTTATAGTTTTACCTTTAAAAAGTGTTTTTTCCATCTCATTTGGCTTGTCCATTTTCTTTTACTTTATAACGGTTCTTATAATTTTGAAAATTTTGTATAATAAAACTAATTGATATCTATCAAACAAGATCCATATCAATGTTTTTGAGTTTCATACAACAAATTAGTCCCACAAAATTGGTTATTATTGATTGAAAAAAAAAGACAATACAAAATTTTCATAAAAACTCACTTATTAAAAAGAAAACAAGAGATTATTAAAAGAGGACGGCAAGAACAGTAATTTATTTGTCCCGTATTGCTTGCTTTTATCGTGATATTATTGATTGAAATTGGAGTGATAATGGCAAGAAAACTTTTACAGTAAAATGTTTGAAATTTGAAGAAAGTAGGTCTAAGAGCAATAAATGGTGGGAGAGTCAGAAGTGAGCTGTCAAATGAATAATGAGTAGTCATTACCAGAGTCAGCGGGGCATTGAAATTTGGAAACGAGGAAGACAGCCGGAGAAGACGACTTTGCAGAAGACAGAGAGAGACAGAAGTGAGAGAAAGACGCACACGGAACAGACGGGTCAGACTTGGGTTGTGTACAAACTGTGACCTTTGTCTCTTCATATCCACTGTAAATTTTTTTTAGTTGATGCTCGTCCGACTCAGTTTACACGCACTTCAATCAACTTCTTTTGCAATCCGATAAAATGCTCGTCATCTATACCGAAATTAGGAGATTAACAAGTATTCCATTTTTCTTGCAGCATAACTCCAAAAATGAAATTCTACTTAATGAGCAAGAGAAGTAAGACGGGTGATGGGGTACGTGAAGTGTTTTTCCGAAGACGTTCCGAAAAGATAAATGAATGATTTAGATTCACAGAAAAGAGAATTTGAACCGTTTATTTCTCTTTACTGGACATTTTCGGAAAAACTTTTTCAGAATAATAGTGGTGTTTCTCTAACAAAAAATAATTTTTTTTTCAAAAACAAAGACAGGTTATTCTCTCACAATATATTTTTATAAAAAATCAATTTATTCTAAAAACACCCGGTAGCGGAACACCTCGACATTTTTGGGCTCTGGAGATTCCTTTATGTTGCTTTCACTGTGAAACCTTTTTTCTTACTGCAATCCTCTCTCTCACTCTCTCTCCCTAACGAACTTGTGCTTTCCCTTTGCGTGGGGAAAATGAATTTTGATACCCAGGAAAAAGTTTCGACAGCTCTCCTTTAATTCAGTTCCTCTTTTTTTTTGGAGTGATTTTTCCACACCCTCAAATTGTTATCCACACCTCCTTTTTGTCTTCTAGTGAAATTTTCATGTGTAAAAATGTCACTAAAAGACAAAAAAAAAAGTGTGGATAACAATTTAGGGGGTGTGAATATCAATTACCTTTTTTTTTCTCCCTGCCTTTGGACTTTTGGCCGTTTCATTGTTCAAACAAATATACAGTAACCCCCACTAACATCTCTCCTAAACTATGGCAAAAAAAAAAAAAGTATGGTTCCACGTAAATGACTAGAGCCGTTTAATTTGTTTAAAATATATTTTTAAGAATTTTTATAAAAAAAATTTTTAACTCATTCGGATATCGGTAAGGGATTGATCGATTTTCGTCGATGAATTTGCCGTGAAAAAGTGAATGACATTCAAGCCATACCAATATACAAATGAGCTAAAAAAATTATAAGAATCATAAAATAGTAATATTTTTGGATAAACTGAACGCCTCTGATTATTAGTGTGGAGTCCTGAGATACGAGAAGATAGTGTACCCATTGTTGTGCCTTCTTTGTTGTACATTTTCTTTGCTTTACTCTTTTCTTTTTCAATTGCTTTCTTTGAAAGGTTTGTTTCTGTTTTTCTCAGAGTTTTTTACTACTTCACGCCACCGGGTGTTTTCCTTGTGTTTTCACATCCAGGTTTTCTGGATAATCGGGATTTATGTGAATGGAATCATAGACTAAAATATTAGCATTTCATTCCCTATGATCTTTATTTTTTTTTTTTTTACCAACACAAAATGTCATTTAAACCATGTGATAATTAGCTTTTTGTGTTCATTATAAAAAGGGGTACAATGTATTTATGCTTAGGGGCATGATTGACAAGAATTTTCAATCCCGAATTCATGTTATAAGAATTGCAATACCGAATTCGTGATATAAGAGTTCGTAGAAATTGTTTTACCCACAATATTTGTGTGGGACTAAATGACGCAGGCCAGTATCTTACATAATTTAAAAACATAATCAATTAATATAAGCGCTTAACTCTTAGCTCTAAGACTTTTTTTAAATTCAAAATTAGTATTTTATTAGGAATCTTTTGTTTTAGCATAAATTGCCTAGAATATTAGGTTGATTCTATTTATTTATTTTTTCTTGTTCTTAAAGAATTAAATTTAGTATTAATTATTTTATTTCTATTTTTTTATGCTATCATTGTTAATAAGAATGTAAACCTTAAGGCAAGGGCGGTTGATTTTGATTTGTTAAAATAACGAGATTTATCTCACATTACAACGCCTCGAGGCTTGTAAACTCGCCTCATCGTCGTCAAGCACTTTATCTTTGACATCACGAGAGAGTTGGGCCTTGTATATGATACATAGCCGGAGTATATGACTTTGTTGTCACTACAAAGTAAGATCATGGTTTTTTTTTTTTTTTTTGATAACTCTGAATATCATAAAACTAAAAGGACAAAAGAAAGTTACGCCACATAGGAGCGGTCATAAGGTAACAACAGACCCAAAATGAACAAGCTGACACATTAGTCAAGCACTTGCCTAAGATTGAGGTTATCCCTATTCATATACTCCCTAATAGAAGAAGGCATAGCATCCATGAGGATTAAATTCTCTTCTTGTCCTGCTCCCAACTTTGCCAAGTGGTCCGCACACTCATTTCCTCCTCTGGAAATGTGAGTTAGAGTCGCCTCCGTACGGGCCAGAAGTGCTTTTGCATCGTTGATGATGTTGCGTTGAGGGTGATTCTCCGAGGCACCTTCATTTACCAACTTCACAGCAATACTCGAGTCAGATTCAATAAACACCTTAGGCATGTTTTTCTCCAAAATGATTGTCAACCCCCGGTAGATTGCCCATAGCTCTGTCTCCAAGCTTGTGTCCGATACCATCTTTCCATAATAGCCCAGCAGCCAACTCCCCTCTTGATCACGGAACAAGCCTTTAAAACCAGCTTTCTCATTTGTGAGGTATTAGCTTAATAGTGCCTGCAATGGGTGGTACCCAAACATGTGAGGATTTGTTTCTAGAGCCCTTGGTAATACAATAGATTGGAAAGCCCCTTTAATTTCTCTAGCATAGGAAATGATAGAAAATGATAGACTTGAAGCTCACAGTCATAGCAGATTCAATGTTATCAAAGCTCTTTTTGTTCCAGTCTTTTCAAATTTGCCAAAGAACTACTATAAACAGTGTGCTCCAAGGAGTGTCCATTCCTATTCCAGAAATCTGACTAGACTTTAAGTTTGAAGATATCCAGTCCGAAAAAGGGTTGTCCAATCCATTACTAAGCCAAAGGCTACTACGAAAGAATGACCAAAGTTCAGTAGCCTTAGGGCAACTTCTAAACAAATGGTTGATATATATCCTCCACTTCACTTTGGCATCTTGGACACAGATTTATAGGGGTAATACCTCTTTGAGCTCTGAGTTGATTAGTAGGTAGTTTGTTATGGAAGATTAACGAGGGAGGAAAGATTGAATTGCTTGTTAACAAAAATCAATCACGCATATAATAAAGGAATAAGAACAATAAAGAAATCGATAGCAAGATTTACGTGGTTCCCTAAAACCAAGTACTTCCACGGGAGTTAGCGAGTCTGTTATTATGATACAAGTCAGCCAGGGTTTTTACAATAGAGAGTATTTATAAGCTAGCCCTACTCTATTACAACCCTCCACTCCGCTTTGCTCGCTCCGCTCCGTTTCGCTCGATATCTGGCTTTCATTATAAACCATACCAATTTGATTGGCAAATTTCAGTGCCAGCCCTAAACAAAAACTTCTCGGTACCTCTTCATATGAGACACGAGTTCCAACAATTAAATTGGTTGCAAAAAATAAAATTGGAATTGATATGGACAGTGTTGCACAGAAAGAAGAACTTGTGATGGATAAGAAGCCAATTGGAGTTGTGGGCATGGAAAACATTGATGAAATGAATTGTGAGATCAATTATGATGTTATTGAACCCATGTTCATGCATATATCTTCACCCAAGTCAACCTATGAACAAGATTTTCTCTACACTTGATTTGGATGACTTGAAGCACACCATACTTTTGAAAATTTTCGATAACTTTGAAAGGAAGACTATATTGGTTTCTTTTCTACGGCAAGAAATTTATCCTTTCAATTTTGAAGACTCTTCTTTGAAATTTAAGTTCTGTCAAATCAATTTGAAGTACAAGATCAGCGAATAAGATTCGGCGTTCTATGTGTTTTCGAGCCATGCAAACTCGAGAACGAATTTTCTTAAGCGGGGGAGTACAATGCATGCCGATATTTTAAATAATCTAGAAACGTATGAATTTTGATTTTTTTGAAATTTCAAACTTACTATTTTATTAGGAATCTTTATTTTTAGTATATATTGCATAGAATATTAGGTTTTCATATTTTGGTTGATTAAAATTCCTTTTTATTATTTTCTTGTTCTCCAAGACTTAGATTTAATTAGTTTCCATTATTTTATATCTGTTTTAGTATTTTTTACGGTAGAAGAATATTAAAGAACTTGAAAAATGGAAGTAGCTAGGGATATGCATGGAGTTAATTTGCATAGTAACATGGGGAGCGAAATTAATGAGAATGAACTAATTGCCATGATTATTGCAGGATGATTAATTAATTTAGGCTAAGTTTTCACTACGATATTTTCGGTATTTTAAATGGTATTTTTTGTATTCTCACACAAGTCATTTTCCTCACACTCATCAACTGATTTGACATTTAGCGGAAATAACACATACTTTTAACTACAATGGAAAGACGGTATTTTTAGCGAAGCCTTACCGTTCTTTTGAGATTTGCCCTTTTTGGTAAAACCCTATTAACTGGATGTGTTTTGGCCTAAAAAGTCACCTAACTAATTTTTTCGTCTTTATTTGAACTTTGAATGCGTTGAAGCCACCTGAAGAGGGTTTTGTTCAAAGCTTCTACGCAAGAAATTCCATATTTTGTGCTTCAATATCTTCTGGGAGAGGCGAAATAGACACACCCAAAACGTGACAAAAAAAAGTTTGTGTTTCTGAATTCACGTATTAAACATTTCAAACAGAATAGTTGAAACTTCTCATATGCTATCAATTTCTTTGCGGTCATTTAATTCGGAGCTTTTCTCCTACTTTAGTTGGGCTCTCAGAATTAGCGAGTTGCGTATAAATTAACTCGGACACGAGAGTTATAAAAGAAAAAATTAAAAAGATGATGTAGTCGTAATTTGGATAGGCTAGCTAGGAGCCAGGGATTTCGCTACGCAGGGGCGAATTTTTTTTTCTAAAATACCTTGCAGGGGTGAGACTATATAATTCATAGGAAAATTTATTTTTTTTCTATATAATACTAGAGGGTTTTTTCTCCCTTGCAGGGGCGATTGTGATGCAGAACAAGTAGCGGCACAATTCTATGATCAATTGTACCGGTCGAAGCTTAAGAGGCCCAAACAACTTCTAATTGAAAATTGCTAATTTCGGCAATTTATCGACGAGCCCGGAATAGGCCCAAACTTGGTGGGCTGAATAACCCTAATCATGACTGATGGTGGATTTCGGCCAAATTCATTCGTTTAGGCCTTCAATTTAGTAATTTTGCTATTTTAGGTAATAATTAGATTACGAATTACTCTTAGCGTGTAATTCCGTTTTCGTTGATTCCAGTTGGGAATTTCTTATTTTTCTTTCTAGTTTTCAATTTTGGAAGTTTCCCCAATTTTCGGGATACTTTATTTTTTGGTAAGTTTTTGCTAGGGTTTGCTAGTTTTCCCTATAAAAGGGCATGTAACCTCTATTATTATTTAACTTTTAATCAATTATAAATCAGAGTTATTCTCTTTCTCTTGTGGATTCAAGAACACTCGTGGATTCGAGACCTATTATCGTTTGAACTAGTACGCAACTAGTTTCTCGTGAATTCCGCTGCGTCAGACTGCCCTTACTGGCCCCCCTCTGGCTCCATGACTGCTAGGAGGTATCTTATCTCTTTTTGTTGCATGCAGTTGTCATTGTGCGCAATTTTACATCTGTTTCTGTTCATGCATTTCATGAGCCTTGTCCAGCTGTTAACCTTGTGGAGAGCAATTCATGTAACGAACAAATGATGGACTTGTTCCTCAAAAACAAACAAAAAAGGATGGACTTTGATTGTTGATTGATTCAAAGCCATGGGACCTTATGTCCTAAAAAAAAATTAGATATTTGATTTACTAATGTTATGGATGTTAGCAATTTTCTGTTGTGATCCTACATAGATAATGAAATTAATATTGCATATTGTCGAATAAGATTTGAAGAATGTCGGTATTACTCATAGTTGTGGTCGTTTAGTAAATGTGACCGGCTAATTGGCAAGTCTCTACTAGCACGTATTTAGATCATATCGTGTGCGTTAAGTGGTGCATGCTTATTTTTATGTGTAGAGATCATTAATAGGCCCAATATGATTTTATCTAGTATTATGATGGGTTGTGATGGATAAATGTGTGGTTAAGGTCCCCACCAAACCTAGTCTCTTTGCTAAAACTATCTCATCGTGTGTGAGACACATGTCAAGATTAAGAGAAAGGGCTTTGGAGGCGGGAGATGAGCAACCACCTAAGGGATTTCATAATCCATGACGGCATGTGCACATACGGTACATTTTCTTCAATAATTTGACATGAGATCTTGAGGTTAGGATTTCTTATGAAATCCAACAATGAAAATCTCAAATCATGCAAATCTTATGGTAGGACCATAGGATCGTACCGTTAATAAAACTCCAAGGAATTCACAGTCGATCCACACCATCAAGAATCGCCACCCATAGATTAAAATTTCTCACATATCGTGGCTTATTCAGGACACTATATCTGTACTGTTTTTCATGGGACTTACTGTTATAAAAGGGGAAAAACAGGGCACGCCAAAGGCTTTGTGCCTTACAATTCAAATTTTAGTTTATGACATTCAAGTTCCTGAACTTGTTTTTCTCGTTCAGGCTTCACGGAGTAAGGAAGCTTTTCATTTACTACAACGTTGTCACTTTATTCACAGAAATACAAGTGGCTTTTGCTTTCTTTTATTCTCATTTCCATTTTACTATTCAGTGAATTATAAGTAATCCTTATCCTACAAGACACAATCGAATCACTTTTAAGGTCTTTCCAAGGGTTGTAATACAATGCCCTGTGTTACTTAGAAGTCAGGAATCTAGCATTACGGCCTTATTCGCAGTTAGATCACGTCACGATCTTGGCACGCCCTAGTTCCAAACACTCTCATTCACCGCTTAAGGAAGTGATTGTTTCCGTGTGCGTTTTTCAGAAAAACAACTCTTTTTAGGTCAATCCATACAGAACTTTGCTCTGACTTTAATTAGACTCCCCTCAAGTTAACAGTAGGGTTGAACCCCCAAAATTAATCGAGATGCGTAAAAGTTAACCCGAACCCATAAGTTATCAATAAATACACGTTAATGAAACAAGAAGACAAAAACTTATGATAGAGAATCTCGTGCGTAGGTTGACAGACTCGACACTTTTACGAAAAAATAGTTAGCGTACGTGAGCTTGGACATGCTCAGTTGTTAGATTTTTGTTTCAAACTTGTTTTATATCAGGCCTGTACTCGTACAAAAAAAAACATTTAAAAAATTGTAATGTCTATGTATATATGCTTACAAAAGGTCCAAACCAAAAAATAATATGATACTTTTTTGAAAATTTTCGGAAGTTGAAGTAATTGATACACCTTAAATTTGCTAGTTAACTTTAGGGCCTTGAAATTAGTCGAGATCAAGGATGGAGCAAAGGGGAAATAAGAGACGGCAGTAGCCACCACAAAATTTTTACAAAATGCAATTATTATACTAAATTACAAGCTTCATTCCCTGATTATGTAGAACCGTCACCACTAGATTTTTTTCATTCTTTTGTTATTACAAAAAGTCTTTTATTCCCTTGATTTTCTTTTGATAGAAGTACACCAAAAATAGTTCGAAGTCAAATTTAATGGCCAAGTTAAATAGGGTCTCGCTAACGTGTGTCCAATAGACACACAAACAAACAAAAACAACACACACTCTAACACACCTTTTATAATTTTCAATACACTTTCACATATCACAAAAAAATTACAAAAAATTCTACAAGATTCAACAAGATTTCCAGGCACCAACCGACCACGGCCATGACAATCTGATCATTAGATAATACAGATGGGGGCCCATCAGTTGAATATTTTAAAAAAAAATTCACCATCCCATCTCTTCTTTGTCTCTAGTCAAAAGTCTACTCATAGGATGTCATGTGCTTTGGTTATTTCAAAGCAAGGAAAAGATGCCAATTATTACCATGGGAACACTCAATTATACAACTGTTTTGTGGAGGACATCATCATTTGTAATAAGAACAGGTTTGTTAAGCATTCTCAATTAGTGAACTTTTAACTAACCAAAAATTACATAATTTTACACGTTAATCTTACCAAAATTAACAAACCCACTTACTAAAAAAGTATTCATGTTCTCCATATGGTCACAAGTTTTAAGTTAAAGGCCTTTGAAACCAAATTGTTTAGCTCAAATAGAAAGTCATCGAAGTAAGTATCTTGTAAGCACAGTATTTCTTCTGACTATCACGAAAGACGTAGTAATTTTTTTGGGTCACGCTGTAAGAGTTTCTCTCGTTCATTTTCTAGTCTCGGCTTTGGTACTCTGACCGGACCAATTAAAAGATTAGTTAAGTTGAGTTACTGATAAGTTGATCAAACATTCTTTACCTCCAAGTCAAAAACAATAATAATAACAATAAATCATGGGTTTTTGAACTTTTAGTAGACTTGGTAAAGAAATCAAGCAAATATTTGACCTTAAGGATAAGGCAATAAGTATTGCTTGTACTTTAGTGTTACATTTTGTAAGACTCTTGACATGCTTGGCACTTTGAAAAATGTTCCTTTACAAGGGTACTGTCGTCAATGCTCTTACACTTTATACAAGCATCTTAATTTTGTCTATATGCTGAACAGGGCTCGATGAGGGTTTTGAAATTATCCTCTTGTGTTGGGACTGTTAATATGCCAACCCATCACTAGTTAATGACTAATCTTTCATACTGTATCCGGACACGTAAGACTCTTTGACATGCACTTTCGGCCGTCAGTTGAAATCAAACCTCATATTTGCATCCGAACTCGTTGTTGTTGTGCGTGCAAAGACGAAATCTGGCCGTCCATCCGAAAAATCTGACAATCTGGATGTCTGCGCAAAATGTTGTCTTGAGCAACCCCAAATCCACTGTATGACTATATCCTTATATTTTTGGCACTACATGATTAGTTAGGGGGGAAAAAAATCGTATTGAATTCCCTCCAGAATTTTTTATTACCAATTAACTGTTAATCACCTCGGGACGTTGGAGTCGGTTCATTCGAGGGTCATTTTTTTCCCGTCAAATATTACAAGTTAAATAACGTTAAATATGTAGGCCGTATGGAAAAATGAATCTTAAAATGTGAGGAATTTTATATCTAACTCTTCAAGAATTCGGTTGATGAATACCAAAATAAAAGGAATGGTAGCCCACTCGTTGGCTAAACAAGCCCTATTAGGTACTCATTTAGCCAATTGGGGGGTCCTGTCCCCCATTGGCTGGTGAACCTTTGCTCTGGTGATGTTCGGTCTTCGGACTATGATTTGAATCAATAAAACTCAGCTCCTTTTCCGTGGAAAAAAAAAATTTACCAAAATAAAAGGAATGGTAACATTTTTGCATACCAAATTCACAAACTTAGTCCATAGGCCCCGTGCTTTCTTTGTTGAAATAATGATAACTGGTTTGATTCGAGATTTCATAAGAATTGACTTGGTGAAATCTGAAGAATGAATTATTAGATCGTACAATGGAAAAATAATCACCGTAAAACACGGGGACAAAACTTGAGTTTTTTTTTTTTTTTTTAATTTAGATAAAAATATAATGTCATATTAATATGAACACAGAAAAGTATATGTCTTTGTATGTTAAAAGAAGCCTCACTGAAACTGGATATTGTGATTTGTATTTTACTGATTGGGCCGTTCCAACCGAATATGGGCCTTTCCGAGCAAATCCAATACAGTCCGCTTCGTCGATTTTAAACAAAAAAAGACTAAAAATATAGCCCATGCCATTTGCCTCGTAGCTTGTCTAAAGGTCCATATAACCCATTTAAACTATCTGGGTTTAGGCCCGTGAATTGTTCGGAGTCACATTTGGGCCTAGATTGCTCGTCAAGGTTACAAAAGGATCCTACAAAGAACCCCTCTTGTCTGCAGAGAGACCATTCCGCGTACTTATAGTCGTCCGAAAGTGTTTTTAATTATCAAAAACTATTTTTTAAAACATGTAAGATACTTTTAGAAAATGTGGACCAGCATATTATTGAACAACCAACACCACCATTGTCGGACCTCTTTTTCACCATCTCCCCTAAAACTAATTGATGTCAGGAAAGGATTTAATTATGTCTTTATGGCATTCGACATCGCACCCGCAAGTCTGTTTTTAAAGCGGTCACAGGGAGTGGCATTGTGTAACCAAATCCATGGAGGCACTCTTGGCCCAACAATCTCTCCCTCACGATGACGCTCCCACGACTCTAACCTATGAACTCCTGGCTCTGATGCCAAATAAAATTCCTAAAACGATGCGATGAACAAAAACTTCTCCAAACTAAACGTTGAATAAACAAGACACAAGATTTACGAGGAAAAACCCCGAAAAGGGTAAAAAAAAACCATAGGAAGGAATTATGCACTAAAACAATGTGTGATTACAAGTAGGCTTACTCAATAACCGTGTATCCTCACCATGAATCCTAAGTCCTACTTGCCGAATCCCTTCCGAATTCCATAAACCCTAAGCATCCGGCTTTCAAAGATCTTCAAGGTGCATCAAAAGAACTCTCACAAGTGTATTGTATGTAAATAGATGCTCAGAGAAGTGGCTACTGCGTTCAGTCTTTCTTCAACCCTAATTGATGTTAATATATATAGGCGCACACCGGTTTCTTACGTATGAACCAAGTTGTTCGAGCAGCTAGCGAACATGTGACTTGCTTGATAGGTTCCTTGAGTAAGTTTTGCAATACTGAAATGACTTTATATGCTTCTGAAAATACTTGACTAAGTACTACCAAGCTCACAAACATTACATGTTGAAGTGATTCCTTTCTACAACCTAAATAGATACTCTATAAAGCAAAAATTACAGACTCGAAAAAGATGGAATACAAATAAATGTGTGGTTTGACAATGGGATTGCCAACCAAAAGATAACCGAGCTTTTTGGAGCTTACAGCCATCTGCCCCCATATCCACCATCTACAAGATCACATCAATTTACTTAAGGGGGTGTTTCACTAACTCAGTTTTTGAAAAAACTAGTTTTTCACAGTTTTTTATGTGATGTGTTGTGAGAGAGAATGACCAGTCTCGGTGTTTGGAAAAAAACAGTTTTTTGTTAGTGGAACACCCCCTTATTCGTTTCCCAACCTAGCATTGAACCCCAGCTATGCATGAATCAAACCATTATATATTGTAGAATCTTTTTTCTGAAAAATAATATTTTTTACTATCTTGTATCCTACTCAAATTAAAAAACCTCGGCATATTTTATTTAAAAATAAATGACTGGTATGGTTGTTAAAACTCCCAATATGAAATGCTTAAATGACATGGTAGGGTTGTTAAAACTCTCAATATAAAATTGTTAAAAAGCTCACCATTCAAACTTGTTTTGCTATCCATTAATATGCTAATTTAACACCCTATATATGTACGCAACTCATTTGCTAAATTGTTTTATCGATAGCCCCAACTTTATTTACCTATATATGAAAAGTCATATTTTGTTTTCTTTCTTCAACCTTTTTTTTTTAGATTTAATACTAACAAAAACCCGTGCTACACACGACGCTCGGCATAATTTATGTATATGCCATGCAAACAAAATTTAAGCTATCAAAAGTATAAATGCAGTTATGGATGTGATTTCCTCGTGATATGTATTTTTTATAATCAATTACTCTTCTTCTTCTATTGATGAGAACATACATGAATAACCTGTTCATGAAATTGAAATAACCTAAATTATGACAAATATTCGATAGACTAGAGACTGTAAGGTAGAGAATTGTATGAATAAAATTAAAACAAAATAACTTACCAGATTTGTGATAGACACACCATAAAAGTAGAAAAAATGAATAATTGACAGTAAGCGTAGCAACCCCGAATTTAAAATGTGCGCAACATATATACTGCATTTTGAAGCACACTAAAGGTTCTTTTCGTTAGTTGTCTTTTTTCTTTTCTATTTTCACTTAGATTAGTTAGACTTATTTGAAGACTTGGTTAAAGCGATACAAAGAACAACTTTACCTTTCACATATTTTCGTTCAGTGTGATTAGTTGAAAAGTGGTACAAAAAACGGTTTCAAGTAACATGAGAATTGTGATCAGCGGACGCGGGAAAAGGGGCTGGAATACAATCCTGTAGCGCCCATGACAATAACATGAGAATTGTGTTCCTATTTTCTATTTTATCGACAGGATATTTGATTTTGTATCTTCTGATATATATGTGTTAATACAATTTATTAATTTCAAGGTATTGGTTAGGGCAGGGAAGGTGGTGGTAGAGTAGTAGATGGGAAAGAGGGTGGTGATATTTTTTGAACGATAGGGTTGTTAGCCAGTAAAAAATATACTATCTGAACATTTCTATTTGGAATTACACTGGTTGTTAGCCTACCATCCCTACTGATCGACTTTTGAAACCATATAAACCCTAAAAGAAAAAAGGGACCACATGCACGGATTTAGGGGTCCCCGTAGTGATTTAAGTCATTACACCTTCATGGTGATTTCAATTGTGTGCGTCCTCTATAATTTGTATATTTGGGATCGAAGCCATTCAATTTGTTGAGAATGTTCTAGATCATTCATGTAAAAAAATCAAATGAGTTGAATATTGGTAGCCATAAGGTCGAATACCATTTATTTTACGAAAATGGATGGCTAATATTATTTAGAAAATAAACAGTAATGCAAATTTGTCTCAATCATGGGTCTAACGATCTTTGATGATCATATTTTTTGTACCCGCATTGTGCTCAACATTCCTGGAAATATGAACAGTTCCAATCCCAAATGAAAATTTCACAGTGTTCACAATTGAAGTCGCTTGGGAACCCCAAGTCCCAAAACAAAAAACACACTACCGCGCGCCCTCTACTAAATAAATTTCAGCTTTTTAAAAATCTTTGGACCAATAAAAACACCAAATTTAACCTCAAAAAACACATTTTATAATTTAGCAAGTCACTTATCAAAAAACTCACAAAATCAGACTCTCTATTTCTAACTTCACTATATTAACTATTCTTTCTTTTTACTCTTACTTCCCAAAAGTAATAATAATAATAAAGTGAACAGTACGTGAACAGTGCCGCACCAAATTTGTTCATCTACTGTAGTAAAGTTAAAAAATCTGCAAATTGATGAGGTATTTGGTGAGGCTGATTTTTTGAAATTTTTTGGGAGTTTGCTTTCTATTTTAACTTAAAAGTTAATTTATTGAGCCTGCTATTGATGCTCTAAAACACAAATGCGTAGCTACCTGGATGAGAAATCAAATGTTTCTAGTAGATGACAAATATATATGTGCAAATTACTAGTTATACTCCGTTTATAACATGAATAATATTTTGGAGGTTCTCCTCTATATTTCCGCACATCCTCAAAATATGGAGGATCAAAATCTCATACTCTCAAATAGATGAGGGTGCAAGTAGAGGCTAGCTCTTGCGGTAGAGTTCTTGGATGTCTCACACTGCATATCGGGATCGAGTCTCATTCTCCTTTTCCCATGTAATATATTAGGAATGACGAATGACACAAAAAAAAAAGAGATGAGGGTTAAGTGTTTGAGTTGGTGAGGTTTGATACTCTAAAAAAGAGTATAAGTACATCTCCAATAGCTTAATCGAAACCATAATTAATGTTGTTAAACCGTGGTCGAAACAGCATGTGTTATGGCTACGATGCTACGTTGCTCCGATTTTGATTAGGGGCATGGAGACGGATCGGGGCTGGAGAGTACTATCTCCACCCCCAATCTCCAAACCCATTCTCCATATCCATCTCCTACCCGATTTCCAACGGGGCTTTATTTTCATCCTCCATCCCCACTCCAAATGGGGAACGGGATCCCCAACGAGATTCGGGGATCCAATCATTTAAAAAAAAGAAATAGATTACTAGAAATCTAGAATCCCAGTTACTACAAATTAAATGCTAAACACAAATTGGGTCTCGATCGACAAACTTTCTAAACTCGATCGAGATGAAACTTTACACAATTGATTTCATCAATAGGAACAACAAAATCAACGGCTCGATTAGAAAAATATTGTTTTTATTTTGTATTTCTTGTGTTTATTTTAAGGAATGCATATGATTGATAGTTGAGTAGATGTCAACCAACCCTAATTCTGTTTTAAATGACCAACCCTAATCTCGAGGAGACACACAAGACTCGGGGATCAAAAAGATTTTTCGATCAGATTTGAGGTACTACAATTTTAAAACAGAACCGCAGTGTCTCCGTCGAACGGAGCTTTCAGGTATTAAAGTCGATTTTTGGATCAGATTGTGAGAGGACGACATTTTCAAGATTCCTGAATAGTCAACTTTCAGTGAACCCTCAATAATGTACTCAGACTTTTGCTATCTTCTAAATCAAAGCATTTTTAAAAACTGGACCGGGTCAATTCTTTGAAAAGAACAAACCCAATCAATTTTTAACTCAATTCAGCATTTTTCCAAAAGATTTTAGTAATCCAATTGCTAAAATCAACCATAATTTTAGCAAATGAGTTCAGCAGGTGTTAAAATCATGATTTTAAAATAAAAAAATGAAGTGGTTCCATATGTATCGTTTTTCGATTTTTTTCGCACAAAATTAAAGTACTCCTCATGTACTTTAATTTGGTGTGAAAAATTCAAAAAATAATACACGGAAACACTTAATTTTTTGATTTGATATACCATGATTTTAGCACATGCTGAACTCATTTGCTAAAATCATGGTTGATTTTAGCGTCTTTTGGAAAACTCTAGGATTTGTTTAATTGTTAATGGATTTTTCTCTTCTCCTCCAAAAAAAAATAAAAATAAATCCTGATGGAAATAAATTTATAATTTAGTCCCAGATCGGATCTACACCTACTTCTACCCCATTTTCAACTGTACCCCATTAAGAAATTATTATCAGACGGTCATACAATAGTAATTCATTGGGAGCCTATTATTTTTTGTATTTCGCCGTTTGAATTATGAATTTGATTTGGGTTTGATTCCAGAGGACTAGAATTGGGGAAAATCCAACTTAAACAAAATTCAATATCAGCTTATCCGAAATTCAATAACTTCTTTTCAGACTCAGATAAGACATTTTCAAAGCAGGCACGGGGATCTTGCAGTGCCCAATTACAGGAACCGGGGAGGTGTTGTGCACTCCAGTGCCGCGCACAGTGTTATGCGCTCCTCTGCCGTCCGAACGTGTTTTGGATTGCTCAAATATATTTTGATTTTTACTGACCAAAATTAAATTTAAATTGCCGAACACACGAGCCGTTCAAAACATGATCGGACAGCCAAGAAGCGCACAACACGATGCATGGCACAGGAGTGCACAACATCTCCCCCGGTCCCAATTAGAATCGTCCGTTTGCTAATCAACAACCCGGATTATTCTACAGGTAAATGCTTATCTTTACGTGAAGATAATCCGGACTGTTGATTGTCAAACAGACGACTGTGATTGAAGGACTATATAATTTGTAGTGTTTTGGGACACTACAGGGTCCCCGGATTCTTTTAAATAATCAAAAAAGTCCACGTGTATGATAAAATGCAAAGACATTTCCCGGGTCCCATTTCTTTCACCACCTACACCTTAGCCAAAGTGTTAAAAAGATATCCGGGATCGAGTCTCATTCTATCCTCCCCGTGTAATAGATTGGGAATGACGAATGGCCAAAAAAAAAAAAAGGAAATGATTTTCACACCCCCCATTTTACAATCCACACTCCCTTTTTTGTCTTTAGCTTCATGAATTTACAATATTACCCTTGGATGTATGAAAAATGTGTATTGAAAAAAGGCAATATTGTAAATTCATGTAAGATAAAGACAAAAAGGGAGTGTGGATTGCAAAATGGGGGGTGTGAAAATCATTTCCCAAAAAAAAAAATTGTTTTTCTAAACAACTGGGAAGAATTTAAAGACAATTAATTTTTTTTAGAATTGTTGGCTTTTTCCTTAACTATAAGGTCAAAAATTGTTGGCTTTTTCCTGTAATGCAGGGGAAAACCGTGCACTCCGTCAAAGTAAGCGCAAGAAAGATCACGGCGTACACGTGGCAAATAAATACTAGTAAATCACCGGTAAAGTTGGCAGAATCTGTGGCCCACAAACCAGGATCAGAGCAAATTACGACGTAATTGACCAATAAAAAAGCACACTCCTTATGAGAACGTTGACCCTTTTTTCCCCCCTTAAATAGTGAGGCTATTTTTCTGCCGGTCAGGATATCCGAGCCAACTTATTAGTAATTCGATTTATTTTTATTTTCGGTCACGTCAAAAACAGGTCATTTATTTGGGAACTAGAGAATTCACAAGAAATTTGTTTAACCTAAATCTAAGAAATTGCCAAATTTTAAATTCAACGTGTGTGATTTACTCATTTTTGTTGCCTATCGAGCTACCCTTCGGTTTAACGGGAGATTCTGATGCCATTCAACCACTAGATTCCCAGAATTTGATTTTTCTTTATCTTCCTCTAATAAATTAGGGGATAAACTTGTATCCATTCCATATTTATATGAGAAAAATGAACGAAGTATTTTCCTTTTAATATAGTGTACAAAAGTGGGACTGGATAATAATCAGTTAATGAATGGGGTCCCACTATTCGAAATTGTGTAGAAGTGGGTGCGGAAGTGAGAGTTTTTTTTTTTTTTTTTTTTTTTTTTTTTTTTTTGAAAACGGCATATCATAAAAGTTCATATCATCCTAAAAATTACAAAAAAAATTAGAGTGAAATGACACCAAAACCACTAACAATTGAAATGAGCGCAAAGATTAGGCAATCAAAGGCCACCGGCCGGAACACACTGCCGAAGCGGATCCGATTTTCTGGACGGGATAATGAATCCTATCAATGGTCGGAATATAAAGTATCCAAATACCCAAAGATAATCCATGATACAAAGACAACTCCGATGTAATCCAAAAAAAAAAGCAGAAAAAAGAACAAGAAAACGAAAGAAAAATCGGCATAAAGGAAAACCCAAATGCTAAATGCCTCACAAACCCACCGAGTTACCCCCGCGCCGAGTCGCACCAACACGAAGCAAGCCGAATTAGCCGCTTCTCCAGACAAACCCAAGCTCCATGGCCAATATGCGGATCCTGAGCTTTATTACACCGTAGTTTTTTTTTGAGACCACCCAAAGTCACCCTAGTATCAGATCCGAGATGAGGGAGGAGGTGGATGGTGGTGGAAACGGCGGGTGGAGGTTGAGGGCGGCGGAGGTGGGTGGAGGTTGAGGGTGGCGGGAAATGGCAGAGGGGGTTGGGGACCAGCGGATCTATAAAGGGGGTGAGTGGGTGGTGGGCGAAGGAAATCCTAAATGCAGGGGGGGCGCATAAGAATTTTATCCCCTAAAAACAAAACACCGACTCAAGGGTGGGGAGAGGAGTTGGGGAAGATGATGAGGGTTTGAGGGAGTCTGGTGGGAAGGCCGGAGAAGAAACCGGCAGAAAAAGGGTAGAAAACCCTACTAAACTCTAATTTTTAGAGAGAGAAAGTCTCTCTCAAGGCAATAGTAGGCCTTTTTGGCTTTTACTCATATTTCATTAAGATCTCTTAATTACCCAAAAAACATCGAATCGACTTAAAAAAACGATTTAGGGGTGTTCCACTAACTCAATTTTTTGAAAAAATTGATTTTTCACGATTTTTTATGTGATGTGTTATGAGAATGAAATTGCCTTGCCGAATAGTGTTTGGAAAAAAGATTTTTTAAAGATGTTTACACCCTTAGGTTGGTTATAAGGAAAACGGAAAGATTTGGTTTGGTTTTAAATTTTTTTTTCAATTTATAATCTATTAAAGTGGGAAGAGAAGAATAAGACTCAATCTCGGAATACAATACTAGGCATATAAGAGCTTTACCACATGATCAAAACACCACCTCGTTTGTTTGTTTAAGGCTTTATTAATACATACGAGTAAAAATTCAAATGTGGGTCCCATTTAATGCACGGGAACACCGTTCACTTCGGCCAAAGTAGCAAGCAAGCAAGATCACGTCCTCCACGTGGCAAATAATAAATTAAATCACCGAAAAGTCGGCCGAATCTGTGGCCCACAAACCAGGATCTCCAGCCAATTAGAGCAACATCAAGACAAAAAAAAAAAAAAAAACTTGTACTTCTTTTTGCTCGATAAGATAAAATCTTTTTTACGGAGGTCGTGAAAAGGACCGGTTCTTGTAGGACGCGCAGATTAGTGTGTACATGCAAAATGATAAAAAATGCTAGATACACAACAAAAATAGACAACACACTCACATAGTACAGTTAAGTGTGTAGTGTGTGCGGAGCCCACACACCATGTGAGTGTGTTGTCCACTTTGTTGTCCATTTTTGTTGTGTACCTAGCATTGCTCCAAAATGATCCAGGCCGTTGTTTTTCTGCACCAAAATTTAATTTTTGACATATCGGTTGATGCTAGTGGAGCCCCAAAAGAGGGCTTCCGTAAAGCTGATTTTTTTCATGTACACACTACTATGCGCGCCCTACAAGATGACCGGTTCAGATTATTGCGATGAGATGTCAGTGGAGCCCCAAAAGAGGGCTTCCGTAAAGGGTCTATTTTTGGACCCTCCGTAAAAAAGATTCTCTCTTTTGATAAAGTATAAAGTATCCAAAACATCTTGTTTTTGAAGTAGGAAAATTCTCATTAAGACTTAAAAAATTATATTGAAATATGTGAAAAATGTACATGAATGCGTGAAAATATATAAAAAAAAGTCCAAAAAATACATTGGAGCTTTTGTTTTTTGTTTTCTTGATGCTTTAATGTCAACCCAGTAAACTGATAGTAAAAGAATCCCTTAACCCTTAAGAATCAAGTGGTTCCACAAGAATCTTCCATTTAAGAAATAAAAAATGGTCAATGTTCTCATTTTGTCTTATTTTGTTGATAACTGATTACTCAAAACTTGTGACTTATGAATTTGATCTATTTTAAAATTTTAGGTTCGAAAATTTTATTTTTTTATTCTCGTTGATAAAATTCTTCCAAACTAGTTTATACGAAATTTTAGTCCGATTTTAATTGAGCTCCTTGCAAGTGCGTAGTGAATTTGATACTTCAAAGGGTTATCAAAAAAATATATATATCAAATTCTTGAACCTGAAACTTTAAAAAATATCAAATTCATAAGTCGCAAGTCTTGAGTAATCGGGATTCGAGGATCCCGTAGTGCGCCTCTGCACTACGGGGTTGTAGGGTTGCCAAAACTACATTGTTTTGGGTGTGCAAAGGTTTAGAATCACAACATTTTCTATTTCTTAGGATTATGTCAAGTTTAATATTAATATTTTTTATTTTTTTGCGGGCCTTTTAAAAATCTAGAAAATTATTTGTGACTTTAAATTTGTACATGACAACGTTATTCATCTATTTTGTAGAAATACTAGTTTTTACAAGGTGTCTTTAGGTACGAACATTCACTAGTACTATTGTAGATGTGTTTTTGTGAGAAGCCCCCTAAATATAACAAGTGACATAATTTAGAATTTCCAAACACAATTGGCAATTTGCACATCTTAACTCTTATTCTTATACATTATAACCCCTTCTTATCTCGAACGGGCATTAGTTTTAAAAAATCGAAGGAAGCCCAAAAATTAAGAAGTTCAAAAATGTGTTTAATCGTAGAGTTTTTGTTTCGAGAACCACGTTTTAGGGGGGGAAAACTTCTACTCCTAAAATAAAAAGACAAACCAACCCCAATTAAGTGACTTTTATGTTCACGTATAAAAGAAATCAAAAATCAATTTTGATTTTGAAGAAAATAAACACCCACTTAAAAATCTCACATTTTGAAATTCAACAAATAAAACTAGGTTAAAATGACGTAGTTTTGAGGGATTAAATAGTGGTGTTCTCTTTGCACATTCAAAACTACATAGTTTTGGCCGCCCTACAACCCCGTTGTGCGGAGGCGCACTACAGGAATACCGGATCCGAGTAATCGAATTATATAAACAAATAAGACAAACCAAATGAGAACGTTGACCATTTTTTAATTTCTTAAATTCTTAAATTCTTAAGGTTCTTGAAACCATGAAGATTCCATTGATTCATTTGTCATCTGCTACCATTGATTCATTTGTCATCTGCTACTCATTAAAGTAGGGGATAAAACCCGTATCCATTCCCGAGGGAAACAAATCCAATTATCCAGCTAATAAAAACTATTTAAATCCAAACTCTTTCTATATTTATCCATTTTTAACATCGTATTCTTCGTAATCTCTCTCTCTCCCTCTCTGCTTCCATATTCAGTTTGTTTTGCTCTGTTCTGAGTCAAATTCGTGTGAAGGAGAAAGAGATGTCGAAAGAGGAAGTGTTGATTGGGTCAATCGATCAAGGTACCACCAGCACCCGATTCATCATCTACGACAAACAAGCTCGCCCAATCGGATCTCACCAGGTCGAGTTCACTCAGTTCTACCCACAAGCAGGGTACCCCCCACTCTCCCTCTCATCCAGTTTCTTTCCTAATTGTTATCTTGTCTTCTGAAGCCTGGTGGATTACTTTTTTTTTTTACTATTAAAGTAAAAATATGAGAAATTTATTGTTTTGTGTTGATCAATTATTTGCGCGGGTGTTTGTTTCGATGTTTTCTCAATTTCGTTGTTTGATTTCGTTTTCCTCTGTGAATTTCTGAAGATGGGTGGAGCACGATCCGATGGAGATTGTGGAGAGTGTGAGGGTTTGTATAACGAAGGCGATTGACAAGGCCACCGCTGAGGGACACAACGTGGACGGTGGACTCAAGGCTATTGGGCTCACCAATCAGAGAGAGACGACGGTGGTTTGGAGCAAATCTACTGGCTGCCCTCTGCACAAAGCCATTGTTTGGATGGATGTCCGTACCACTTCGGTTTGCAGGTCTAATTTTACCCATTGATTTTCCTCCTTTAATTTCAGTTCCTCTTTATAGGAATTGACGATTGCGATCACTGTGTTTGCTGGTTCTGATCAATTCCCATTTCTTCAACTGGGTGTTTCTTATGCTTGGGATTTTTCTCCTCTATAATTGGAGCCTAATTATGTTGTTGGCTTTTCTTGTTTGGGGTTTTTGACCAACAATACCCATTTCTTTGGAGACAATGAAACGTCTTTGTCTGACTTTGGATTTGAAAACTGGAAGTGGTGATTTTGATGAATGCCATTTCCTTGATCCCTTTGGGTGGAGGGGTTTGGTGGGAAGATAATAGAAAATCTGAAAAATGGTAAGAAACTATAAGAAAATGGTAGTTATGTACAGTTACCATTTCATTTCTCTTGATTTCGTACAAAAAATCATTAGATTTAGTGAGAAATCTTTTTGTTTATCACGGAAAAACCGGCATCCAAATGGGGCTCTTAGTTTTGAAGTGTGTCTTCGTTATTCTGGGGATTGTGGTGGATCTGTGGATGTTTGTTTCTTTTAGGAAAGAGAGTCTTGCTCCATTCTTGTAGTCTATTAAGGATTTTGATCAATACGTAATTCTGAACTGGTCTATTGCTGAACCCATTTTGTCATTTTTGGATATTAATGTGCCACTCATTTGAAATTTTCTATCCTTTGTCTGATTCTGTTTGTTGAGTTCCTTACTTCTTACTATAAGCTGGCTATGCCATTGATCACATGAATGGGGTCGGGAGGCAATGTCAGTATATATCCATTTGCAGTTAAATGAGTATGTGGAAGGATTTACTGCAATGTTTTGTATGTTATACAGGAGATTAGAGAAAGAGTTACAAGGTGGACGGACCCATTTTGTTGATACTTGTGGTTTACCCATAAGCACTTATTTCAGTGCAATGAAATTGCTGTGGTTGATGGAGAATGTGGAGGCTGTCAAAGAAGCTGTGGAGAAAAAGGATGCCCTTTTTGGAACTATAGATACCTGGTTGATTTGGAATTTAACCGGAGGCATAAACGGTGGTTTACATGTCACCGATGTTTCAAATGCATCACGAACTATGCTCATGAACCTCAAAACGCTCGAATGGGATAAACCCACATTGGAAACACTAGGAATTCCTTCTGAAATACTTCCCAAGATTGTTAGTAATTCTGAGGTTATAGGAAAGATATCAACCGGATGGCCAATCACAGGAATCCCAATAGCCGGATGCCTTGGTGACCAGCACGCAGCAATGGTGGGCCAAGCTTGTAGGAAAGGAGAGGCGAAAAGCACTTATGGAACTGGGGCTTTCATCCTTCTCAACACTGGTGAAGAGGCTATTCAGTCTAATCATGGTCTATTAAGCACTGTAGCCTTCAAGCTTGGTCCAGATGCTCCAGCAAACTATGCTCTCGAGGGCTCCATTGCCATTGCTGGAGCTGCTGTTCAGTGGCTCAGAGACGGTCTAGGGATAATCAAGAGTGCAAGTGAGATTGAAGACTTGGCATTGCAAGTTGACTCCACAGGCGGGGTTTATTTTGTGCCGGCATTTAATGGGTTGTTTGCTCCATGGTGGCGTGATGATGCTCGCGGAGTTTGTATTGGGATTACTCGGTTTACAAACAAGTCTCACATTGCTCGAGCTGTTCTCGAGAGTATGTGTTTCCAGGTAAAAGATGTGTTGGATTCAATGCACAAGGATGCAGGGGAGAAGGGTGAGGTAAAAAATGAGAAGGGGGAGTTCTTGCTTAGAGTGGATGGTGGTGCTACTGTTAACAATCTTCTGATGCAGATTCAGGTAAGCTTTACCCATTTGCTGATTTTGCTGCAATTTCATCAATGCTTTGTTGAATAAACTAGTTCAGCTGAAGATGAGGATAAGGATGATTATCGATGACCTTTGAAGAAATTTATTTCTGTTGGAAATTTTCCGTTTCTGGATCATATCGATTCTCCACATTTAATGAGCCAAACTAACTCAATAGTAGTTTTCCCATTAACCGGGTAATTGGACAGATGCAAAATATTTTGTTTTCCGATAAGCTAGATAGTTGGATGGCTACAAACCCTTTTCTATTGGACCTCATAACAGTATGCCCCTTGCTATTGATTTTCGTTAGATAGCTTAATTTTGAGAAGATTTTGGTTGCAAATAGAATATGGGTGACGGGTACCCGTGCGGAACATCCGGACCGTCAAAAAATGAAATGGTGGTCCGGATTGAAACACACTTTTTCTTTTTTTCTTTTTTTTAATTTTAAAAAAATCCGCTTGGCATTTCAATCCGGACCGTCGGTTGCATTCTTGGACGGCCCGGATGTGCCGCACGGGTACCACGTGGTACCCTCCCCCTACCCAAAATATTCTCCTCAATTTTAAGTATCCTCAGTTCTCAATGATTTTGCATCTGTTCCGTTTCAGTCATCCGCTAATAATTGGATGCTAATTGTTGTTTTCTCCACCTTTCTCATAACTATTCACATCTACTAATAATTTACAGGCAGACTTGTTGGGTAGCCCAGTGGTAAGACCAGCTGACATAGAGACAACAGCGCTTGGTGCAGCCTATGCTGCTGGGTTGGCCGTCGGTGTTTGGACAGAAGATGAGATTTTTGCTTCTGGGCATAAAACAGACAAAGCAACTTTCTTCCAGCCATTGTTGGTTGAAGAACTGAGGAAGAAGAAGGTGGATTCTTGGTGCAAAGCTGTTTCGCGAAGTTTCGACTTGGCTGATCTTTCCTTGTAACTTTACTCCTTTTCCCCCTTGTTTCCGTTATCCTCCTTCACATTTTATCCTTTTCTCCTTCTATTTATCCTTAATTGGTCTGCTTATGCACTTGTGATTGCTGAAAACTTTACTTTGATTGCATGTTTTTAATCACAATAAATTGTTGGTTTTAAGGTATTTGACTGGTTTGCAATCAGATCCATTTAAACTGTTGTGTCAAAGGTATAAAGCTCTCTATCTCTCTCTGAGCTTTGGAGGTGCTAACAGGAATAAATCCATCTAAGCTGTTGTTTGATGAACACGGATACTTGCATGTGACGATCTTTTAGTTAAATTCGACGATTTAAGCCGTTTATTTTCTAGTACTCGATGAGTAAATCATTGACGCATGAAAATGGGTTGATTGAATATTGATTAAGACTTGTTTTCAATCATAGGAGTATTTCTTTACAAGCACGAATAGTCAAACTGTGAACATTCACTATTGCTGTGAGATCGTAACACCAGAGGACGTGCACTCGAATTTTGGTAAAATGACGACACGAAACCCAACGTGGAGAGGGAAGCCGGAAATTTCCTGTTAGATCCAAAACTTGCCATTGGCTTCGCATATGTTCTGTTGCAGATCACATTATTGAAGTAAAAAATGTATGATAGTAGTAACTCAGGTTTGTGGTGACTTTTTGATGCATCCGAAGGGGATATCACTTTCTTTGCTATCTGATTTATCGTTACCTAGTTTTCTGATTTTTTAGCACTACCAGGTTTTTTCCCCAAAGATCAAGTAACCCAACAAGGGCACCCTTTTTTTCCAGTTCAAAAAAAAAAAAAAAAAAAAAAGAGTAACCCAACAGTTGCACACGTGCAGGTGCACAGGCTAGGGCTTTCATCACTTTGGTGTGGACTTGTATTGGGCTAACGTCTCTTGTTTCCCATGTGCTAAAATGGAAATCTCATATATATTTTAGAGAAATGATAGAGGCACGAACACTTGTACCAACAATTACACAAACTCTCTCACATAGAATATGTGGGACCTACCACTCATATGTGGGTCCCACATTCTATGTGAGAGATTTTGTACAATTGTTGGTGCCTATAGCAAACCTGTATATTTTATCCCATGTGCTAAAATGAATTTTTTTTATAAAATCAATGTGCTAAAATGGGAAGTCATATTCCCATTTTAGCACATGGAAAAAAGGCCTAAGTTTTTTTTCTAGTCGACTCTGATTCAGACCACAGGCTTGTAAGGAGGACCATCCTGTAGAAGCGATGGGAGTCCCAACATTACAAGTTTCGGAACAAGAGTCAGCTTTTTGGAGCGAAATATTGGGACAATTTTAGGCCTGGTTATTTAATATGAGTCGTTCATTTTCTTTGACTCGTCGAGTAGGTGGCTCAGGTAAAAAAAATTGATATTGATCGCATGTGTGTAGCTATGTGATGGACATGTGTTTCTCTTGGAAAACAATTCAAGAGTGACTTTTATTTTCCAAAAAACAAGGTAGAAGGATTTTTGTAGTAAAAAAGTGTAATCAAATTGGAATTTTGCATGAATCACCAATTTAACGAAATATAAAAATAAACCGTTCAGATCAAATAATCGAGTTCTAATGGATCCGTTATCGTGTACCCTGTCCCACACGTTTGTCTATACTCTCCTTTTAGCCCATGATGCATGAATGGTGGACCACTCCCCTTCACACCACCTTCGTGTTACCCCATCCTTCGAGAAGAAGCAAACAAATTAAACCCCATGACTTCACGAATGATTGTTATTCGCTATGTCCATTTCAAAACTTTTATTGGTCACTAGGGGTGCAAACGAGTCGAGCCGAGCCGAGTTTTGTAGTGTTCGAGTTCAGCTCGTTAAGTAAACGAGCCGAAAAATCAAGCTCGAGCCCTTATCGAGTCTAGCCAGGATAATTTACTTAACGAGCCTTCTTAAACGAGCTGAATCTATGTAATCGAGCCGTGCTTTTGCGAGCCGAGCCGAGCCGAGCCGAGCTTTAGCAAACTTGTTAACTAAACGAGCCTTAAAATCGAGCTCGAGCTCGGCTTGTTTACTTATCGAACTGAGCCGAGCCGGAACCTTAATGAGCTGAGCCACGAGCTGCTCGCGAGCAGGTCGATTCGTTTGTAGCCCCACTGGTCACATTACTCATGGAAAGCATCTTCCTAGTACCAGTGTAACAGAGACTCCAATGACTCATTCCAATGTTAGTCTAGTTGTTTGGTTGGTTAACTCTCCGTATAATAGATTGGAGTTTGATTGTTCGGGTCAGGTCGCAAGAAAGTTTAGTCCTAATGTGAATGGCCTGCTTTTGATCAAATCGAAAAAGAACTAATCAAGGTGCAATTAAGCCGGCCAGTACACTCCTAACCATCGAACTATCGAACTGAAAAAACAAATAAAATAACTCCAATGACTCTTATTATTATCATGTTTTGTTTTTTTTGGTAGGGACTTATATGATGTCTCTAAACTCTTCTACCATTCAATTCTAAACCATTAGCCCAATTTGCCTTTTGATTGATGCAAGTGTTCTAAGGCCTGTTTTGTCCATAAAAAAATAAGTCGGATTATTAACCCAAATTAAATTAACATACTTTTCAACCATTTTTAGTGAATAAGTCCAAACTTGTAGGATTTTTGCTTTTCAATGAGCCAATAATCTTTACTTATTTGTTTTTTCAAAACACCCCTAAAATAAAGACCGCCTAATTAGTGACTTTGGAAAGAATTCTTCATGAAAAATATTGATAAAAAATTAGTAGTGATGTGATTTTTTCCTCGTGAGAAATTTATGATTTGGGATTTTACTTGCAGATAACTGAGTTCAAAATTACATGACTTAAACTATCTTCTTATGGGAGATGAGTATGCCGGCAATTCATGCTTTGTCCCGATTTAAAAAACATGCTTTGTGAATTTTATTTTCAATTATATATTTGAATTATGGACAAAGCCCATAATGCGAGTGGACAGGGGTGTGTGTTGATCCTTAAGGGACAAAATGTGTGCTGACCTCATCTGAGCCGTTTGTGTTGGGATTTTTGTGAATGAAACCCGGGGCACTCGGAGGGTCTCCCGAGGCAACCGAGCCCACCCCACGGATTCATAATGCCTACGTAACTCCCCTCATGAATTTATTGGGAGCATTATTTCGGATTCAAGGCTGGGGTTACATTCTGAAATGAATTGCAGAATTCATTTGGCTAATTCAATTTCGTCATTGAATGGGAGGCTCCTCATTTATCCCGTATTCATGTCTTCAGCTCCTCCAATCAGCTATAAATTGAGAGCTCTGCCTTTGGTTTCAACACAACAATTTCGTGTATCACTTCATATTCCAGAAAGTATTTTGAGAGAGAGAGGCAGACAAGAGTTTCAGTTCGCCAAGGCTTCCAGCGGCGGTGTTCCGGTGGTTGTGGTTCTAGCCGTTTCATCCTGGGACGAAGACGCCGGTGCATCCTACAACACCCACGGTTAAGATGACAACTGGTAAGGGCAATGAGACTCCAAATGTGGGAAGCTCGAGTGCTGCTACTCCTGTGCATGCTACTCCTATGCATGGAGTCCCTTCGATACCGATGTCCCATGTCGATAAGCCTGGGAAGTTTGGTCCAGGGGTTGATTTCAAAAGATGGCAACAGAAGATGATGTTCTATCTGACCACTCTCCATCTTGCTGGGTGCTTGTCTGAGGATGCCCCAGTGGTTGCTGAAAATGAGACAGACAACCAAA